>JAQFXV010000409.1:0-23323 GCA_034694065.1 Camisia spinifer
TATCGTTCAAAATATATGGAATCGATTTATTTAGTCAAACAATTATAGAATATATACGTGACGGAAGTTTAATATTTCTGCTCAGTTTTCCGCTATTGTTTAGTTTTGGACTTTTGCCACAAATCAGTACATTTTTAATGTATATTTTCGAACAAATAGATGTTCATATATTTGGCGGAACCGCTGCTACTATGGGTCTGACTTCAGCCACTTATAGTCTTCTTCGCAGCATTTTTTCAGTTTGTTTACTCTATGCGTTTGCTTTGATAGCTCTCAACGATTCCACAAATACACAAAACGCTACTTTTTCAGTATTTTGCGGCCTTTTGCTCTCGACTTGTTATCATTTGAGTCGAAGTTCTAGTGATCCTTCTATTTATTGGAATCTAATTAAAGGTTGTTTTCAATGCAAAAGATCTAAACTTAATTTTGCCAAAAATCAAAACATTCAAAACTCATCTCAAGTGACAAACGATGAAACAGATTATAGTGATAGTAAAGAACAAGAAATAACTGATCCGTTGCCAAACAAATTAGAAAAAACAGTCGTAAGTCATTCATTTGAATCTCAAATTTAATTAGTGTCTAATTTCTGACCAACGATTGATTTCTAGTTAATGCGATTGCAATCAGACTTAATAATATGTATATTCATTACAATAGTGGTGTTCGCCACTCATGTCAGCACTATTTTTACTCTTCAAGTAAGTTTTCATCAAATTATCTGTTATTCCTATCACTTAGTGATAAATATAAACTTATTTATTGTTAGCCATATGTTACGAATTTCATAAATTTATGGGCGATATTATGGGGTTTTGTTTTACACTATATATTAAATCATTTTCGTAAACAACTTCCGTGGCTTTGTTTCGCACATCCGGTCTTCAGGTCTAAAGAATACAATCAATTTGAAGTCAAAGGTAATAATGGAAATAATTCAGTTATAATTTCAATCTTAAATAATTGAATTAAAGGTCCGGCAAAAGTGATGTGGTTTGAAAAAGTTCACGCATGGCTTTGGCTCATAGAAAAGAATATAATCTATCCGTTAGTCTTCTTGAATGCCATTACAAACGATGCGCCGGATTTGCTCAATACTAATAAATATGGTATTCAGTAAGTATTTTACTATTATGTCAGATAATTATCATAATAATTATTTTATAGCATTCAAAGTAATGAAAAATTTTTAAACTATAATTACAGTTTTGGAACTCTAATACTAGTTGTTTGTGGTTTCAAATGTTTGAGAAGTGCTTTCAATGATTCGTCACATAATTATATAATACTACTCTTCGCGTATTTATTTTTCAACTTTGATCTCAAGACAATCGCTGAACCATTTTTATTAAACTATTTCGTTCTATCGATCGCTTACTTAAAGGTAATATAAGTTAAATGGTATTGTTATGATATTTAAAACTGATTATTATTTGGTTACAGTTTTACGAGTTATTATTGAAAGTGAGATTTGTAGTGTCATATGTGGCACCTTGGCAGATTACTTGGGGTTCTGCCTTTCATGCATTTGCTCAACCATTCAGTGTTCCCCGTATGTCAACTCTTTCATACATTTATCATTCAATTCTATTCTCTTTTCAACTCTAATTCTGATCAATTTTAAACAGATTCTGCGATGCTTTTCGTTCAGGCAATCATTTCATCACTACTTTCAGCACCCCTTCAACCAGTTCTGGGAAGTGCCATATTCTTTGCTTCTTATGTAAGGCCTATTAAGTTTTGGGAAAGAGATTACAAGTAAGATCAGGTCATATTTGCTTTTATTGTTAGTGATATTTAAAAAAAAATTCATTAAAAACAGTACTAAACGAGTCGATCACTCAAATACACGACTGGCGTCTCAACTCGAAAGAGCACAATTAGGCGCTGATGATAATAATCTTAACTCAATATTTTACGAACATTTGACGCGTTCATTACAGCATTCCTTATACGGTGACCTACTATTAGGCCGATGGGGAGCTGTTTCACAGGGAGACTGTTTTGTGTTAGCGAGTGATAACTTGAACTGTTTGGTCCATTTGATAGAATTGGGTAATGGTTTGGTCACATTCCAAGTTAGAGGTCTTGAGTTTCGCGGAACTTATTGTCAACAGAGAGAAGTTGAAGCCATCAGTGAAGGTGTCAGTGAAGACGAAGGCTGTTGTTGTTGTGAACCCGGTATCTATTATATAATAACTATTATGATATCTCTATATGTTTTTCCAATTTATAAAATAACTTAATGACAATTTCATGATTTTAGGTCATATTCCGGGCATGTTATCAATTAATGCTGCCTTTAATCAGCGTTGGCTTTCTTGGGAAGTGACGCATATTAAATATGTATTAGAAGGATATTCAATATCAGATAATTCTGCTCTAACAATGTTACAGCCCTACGATCTTAGAAAAGCTCTAATTATTTATTATATCAAATCAATTATATATTATTGCATAAGTTCTAAAAGTTTAGAAAAATGGATAAAACACACGGAAATACAGGAAGCGATTGGATGTATGAAAGATCACAACTATGTAGATCTCGACCCTATTTTCAATGCTAGTGTTGACGAAGATTTCGATTTCAGATCATCAGGAATTACAAGAACCAGTTTTTGTAATGTATATCTCGATTGGATCCGATATTGTCTGAAACAAAGGAATCGAAATTCAAAACAAGAGATAGAACTCGACGAAGAAAAAGAGAATATAATTGTCTCACTTTGTTGTTGTTTGAGTTTATTAGCGAGACGTGCATTGAGTGCTGCCTCTCATCACAACTCATTCACAAGTGTAGAGTTCTTATTGTTTGGTTTACACGCTTTATTCAAAGGAGATTTTCGTATCACTTCATCAAGAGATGAATGGGTTTTTCAAGATATGGATCTTTTACGAAAAGTGATCGCTCCCAGTGTTAGAATGGCATTAAAGTTACATCAGGACCACTTCATGTCTACTGAAGAATATGAAGACAACCCAACACTATTCGATGCAATCACTAATTATCGTCAAAATTTGGTCATTTCTCATGAAGCAGACCCTGTTTGGAGAAATGCTGTCCTTTCAAACGTCCCCTCATTGCTAGCTTTGAGACATGTTTTTGACGACGGAACCGATCAGTACAAGATTGTTATGTTAAATAAAAGATACTTAAGTTTTCGAGTTATTAAGGTATCAATTATTCAATATTTAGTTTTAATTGATATTTTTAGTTAAATTAATTGTTTTACTTTTAGATTAATAGAGAATGTGTGAGAGGATTGTGGGCCGGACAGCAACAGGAATTGGTTTATTTAAGGTTTTTGTCAATTTATTCTTAAACAATCAAATAATATAATCACAGTTTAACTCATACTGTAATTTAATTCTCTGTAAAGAAATCGAAACCCAGAGCGAGGCTCTATTCAAAATGCTAAACAAGCGCTCAGGAATATAATCAATTCATCGTGTGATCAACCGATTGGTTATCCAATATATGTCTCACCTCTCACGACATCATTTGCTGAAACCAGTGAACAAGTAAATAGTGTTATCGGTTATCCTATAACTGTTGGTATGTTTAAGAGAGCTATTATGCGATTCTGGAACAGGTATTCTATTTTGAAAACAATTGAGTATTTTCACTACGAATCTATATATTTAATGAATTTTTGATAATAGAATGCGTACGCGTTGTGGTGAAGGCTGTTCTAGTGGTGGAACTACAATGCAAACAGATTTTGGCGAACTTTCCTCATCGACTACTTCTTGTCGTAGAATTGAATCAATAGCTCTCGAAAGAGGTTTATTATTATTCAAACAAATGATATAAAATTTAAAAATAATCAAATTATTGATATGTTTACAGTTCGATCCAATTTTGGCAGTAATTATAGTGAATCTTCGAGTGAATACGATTCCAATCAGTTTTTATGTCGTCGTTCGCGAACACAACCGCATCCGTTAGCATATCGTCAGTACAGATACTCTGAAAGCAAAATAAATCCGAGACAGGCCTCAACTTTAGTCAATTTAACCGCATTCAGATCTGTTCAATCGAATCAATTGGACTCTGAATTCGAGGCTATGTTAATGAATAGCAGTTCTCCTAAAGTAATAACTGATAAACCATCTCATCTTAACTTAAAGGCTGAACTCGTCTGAAAAGTTTAATTCAAAGTTTCACTGATTTTCAATTTATATTTACAAATCACTTCATTCATAATAAATCAAATCTTAGCTTTTGTTGAATGAGATAATAGATTATCAAATATTTTATCTTCTTTTAAGTTCATCACAAGCTATAAAAGTTCAAAAATCTGTGAATATTATAGTTAAATAATAATTTATTAATTTAATGAAAGCTCTCAATCAATTTGATAGCAATTTCAGTCTAATCTTTATTTATTGAAATAAACATGTTTTAAAATTCATCAAATTATGTATAAATTATATTCTGATAAATCTCACACTTTTTCATAAAATATCTATTTATTATTATTTTTGAGAAATACAACTTTTAAAATATTTTTAAATAAATTTCTTCACAATTTTCAGTTTGAATAAAATATAAATAAAAAAGACTTAACTATTGATTAATAGTTCTGACTCTTATTTATAAGTTTTACAACTTTACAAATCAATGCCTTAAAGTATTTTCAACTTAATATGTCTGAAATGAAGTAAAGTTTGAGTTGTTTCAAACGTAACATAAAATTTAAGGCATTTTTCCTCTCTTATGGTTGAGCACAAACACTAATATCTAGAATAAAATTCAAATCTTGAAGTGATAATGAATTATGAAAATATTGTTTATTTATATCTTGAATACAATAATGAATTAGATGTATAGCAATGTATTTTTAAACTTTTTATCAATAATAAGAAAACAATTTTGACAAAATTTAGCTAAAATTCTGGTAACAATAATCGGAAAGTTTAATATTATTCCAACTCTTCTTCTGAATTGCTTTCTTCTGAATCCATATCTTCAGAATTTGATCCTTCAGAAGAGTCTTCTTTTAAATCTGTTTCTGATTCCAATTCTTCCGAAGCCTCTTCTTCTGGATCCTCTTTCTCTCGATTCAATTCTTCCTCGTGTTCTTCAATCTCCATTCTATTTAACTCTTCACAAACATCCTCATTAAATTCTTCATTAGCCTCAAGAGTTGTTTCAATACTTTTAGTGATGTTCTTAACCACAGAATCTCCTTCAGATTCATATTCTTTCTGGACTTTGAAATCAATTTCCTGATCTTCTTCTTCAATCTCTTTACCCAATCCTATAGTTTTCATTGATATCATCAAATCCTTAAGAGCAGAGAAGTTCACGATTGCATTACTGCTTCCGAACAGTTCGAATAGATCTCCATTTCGAACACAACCGCCACGTCTGGAAACTATACACTCATTCGGTTCTAGTGTTGTGACTCTCGACTCAATTTGTCCGATGCGAAGACCGATCTTCAGTCGAATCCAATCAACTTTTGCGTCTTCGATGAGAAAATAACCTTTTCCTTGAATCAATACTAATTGAGGCAAATCTTCTGGTGCGCAGACTTTGGTTTGAAGGAAAAGAAAGCCTCCATTACTCACAATCCCAAAGAGAGCTCCGGCAGAAACCATTTTGTGTAAATCGAATTCATGAGAACTACAAGTCTTCCAATTGCCGTCTTTTTCAATAATCACTGTATTGTTTCGTCCATTCGTTTGTTCGCTTGGAATCACACAATCGATTAGACCAACGATTTTGGCTTCATTTTGCGAATCAATGGTTACGCCATAAAGTCTATTGTCTTCTTGTATTAGATAAGAATCAGGAACTCTCGGAAGAAGTTGTTTTAGTTGAGAATTTACTTCATCTGTAGCTCGAAGAATGCCATCAGTGGTTAAACTTTCAATATCTGACTTCGGGTAACCGATCAGATGAATCACTTCATCGACACTACAATCGATTGCTTGATAAACATCACAAATACGATGTTCTGTTTCATCATTTGAAACGAGGCCTAAGTTTGTAACGAATATATCGTTCTCTAATTTAAGACCAGGAGTTCTAATGATATCACCTGAAAGTGCCATTACTTAAGATAATTTCTTAAATTTGTTTTGTATTAGAAGAATAATTGTTAACTCAACGGATTTGAATGACTTATGGTTTAAGTAGAGGTAAAAATTGTTGTAAATCTCGCTGTTCTTAAAAACGACTTTACATTTAATAGTTTTCAAAACAATGTCTCGTGTAATGAGATTTCACGTGTAATTAAAAGTCTTCATTTGTTATAACTTATATCTAGTGATTAATTTCTGTAATAATAGTTATTATTAGTTTCGAACCTTAAAATTAATTAATTTTAAAAAATAAGTTCATTTGAGGCAAAGTTGAGAAAAGTGTGAGAAATACCAACAATTAGTATTAATACATATATGATTATCAATGATATATCATATGATTCACAAATTCATGCCTTAATGATCACGGGCTCGAGTCTTATCAACTCTTCAGATGATTCTTCTTTTTCATTGAAAAAGTCTCGTTATTTAGCGATAAAAGTTCTTTATAAATATTTTGTTTCCCAAAAATATCTGCTTTTCTTATATTGAAATGCCTTTCACTCATAGTTTTTATTCATTTGTCTGTTTGAGCTTTTATTGATGTTCTCTTAAAGAGAATTTAGTTTGAAATTTGCTAAAAATAATATTAAAAGTAAACACAATTCCCTCACATGATAAACAATAAATAAAAAAATATATTTTCAAATTGTGCTCAAAAATCTTTGGAGTTGTAGTCAATAAAAATACTTTTATTTTATGTTAAGTTCTTTTCAACGATTAGTTAAAAAACGGAATTTTAAAGCTTTAAAATGTTTTGGATTTAGAATTTTATTGAAAAAAAAACTTTTGAAACTATTTTTGTTTGAGAAACAAATCAAGAATCTTAGGGATAAATTGTTTTGAAATAAGTCACTAATAGTTCAATATAACTCTTGACTGTTTAGCAAATCATAAAACCTAAGAATTGATAAAAGAGAAGCAATTATTTAACTCTAACTTATTTGAAATCAGCTAAAACTCAATTTATTTTTAGATTTCAAGTGCTTTACAATATTTAGTTTACTTCGAAGGGAGTTCTCGTGATAATACAGTAGTTGTATTTGCTTTTCATTGCATTTCGTTTTCAATAGTTTTAAAGTTAAATCTGACATAAGCTTTACTTAAGCTGTTTTTCTCAAAGTTTTCTTCAGTTGTTATTAAACTATTAACTAAGAAAAGATTTAAAAACATTTTTAGCTTATTTTTCAGTCTTTCAAACTTTGAAATTGAAGGAGTTTTTACGTAAAGAAACTTTTCAACAACTTTTAGCGAAAACAAACCATAACTGATTGTTAATGAAAAAAAGTTTATTAAGATATTGACTGATATTTAATATAAGTTAAGAGAAGGTGTGTTTCAATAGTTATAAACAATCACTTTTATGACATGTAAAAAATGGCGAAATGTGACGAAATGGAAATGTAGTTATGATTGAAATGTTTTTATAGTTTTTATTTTATTATTACTTAAAGGTATGTTTTTAATTCATCTTTAAATATATTAATATTTATCAAAATTTTCATTTAATTTAGTATAAAATTCAATGTAATTCAAAACAATTGACTTTTTATCAAAATATTTATAAACAATTAATTTTAAAAATAGTAAAGTATTGACAAAACTTGTCTTCACTTTCAATAAAATAATAATAACATTTAATTTATTATAAAATAAAACAAACATTAATAACAAACTGAATGACAGTTTCATTCAATTATATTATTGTTTAACTTATTTTTTATGACATAACAAATAGTCTTTAATCAAAAACTATAAAATTGATGATAAAGTATTTCATCAATTAATCAATATTTATGTCAAAAAATTATCTCAATTTTGATCAAAATATTTACTTATTTTTATTCAAAATCAATCAATAGTCGAAAAATTGAAAAATTGAATTTTTGCTCCAATTTGAATGGAATTTAAATATTTTAATTTTCAATTAATACTCAATGAAAAAAAGTTTTGACAGAAAAAACTTGTTTTACATTATATTCAGAGTTAAGTTTTTTTTAAGTATTTATTTTGAAGCGATTTTTGCCTCAAATTTATTGAAAGTAATACCGGTTTTCAATTATTAATATTTTTTAATCAATTTAAAGAATTCGAACCATTTTAAGCAATTAATGACTGATTTGAATAATATTTAAACATTTTTTTCAGTTTATTTATTTTTTAAATCTGCAAAAATGGATGCAATCAATGACTTAAATAGAAGACAACGAATGACTGAACTCGAAGAACATATTCTTAATCTTAAATCAGAGCTGAGTGTCGATGGATTACTGGTCTGTCATTTAAATACATTATTAATTAGTTATTAATATTAATTATTTTGATATTAGGATTGTGTTCAGGCATTAGTCACTGATTGCAATCATCCGGCCTTAAGAAGACTTAAAAATATTGAAGGATTTCTTCAAAGATGTAATTCTTATTCATTTTTAACTTAAATAGCATTCAATTGATTTAATTTTTGATTTATTTATTTAAGATGAAAAATCTTGTAATTTGATAATTGACTGTCGAATGAAACCCGAAGACTTTTCTGTGATTAAAACCATAGGTATTTTTGCATTAAAATGTTTATTAAGTAATTAATAGATTGATTGTTAATCGAATTACAGGTCGGGGAGCTTTCGGTGAAGTTCAGTTAGTGAGACACAAATCAACAAAACAAGTTTATGCAATGAAACTGCTCAGTAAATTCGAAATGGTATTTAAAATCAATTTTATTTCATGAATTGATTTTTATTATTTTCATATAATTTGTTAAAATAATTTTTGTTAATCAGATAAAGCGATCTGACTCTGCATTCTTTTGGGAGGAAAGGTTTATAATGGCTTACGCTAACACTGATTGGATCGTTAAAGTAATTCAATTATTTAATAGCTTAATGGCTTCAATACTATTGAATATCTTAATTTACTTATTGTTCATAAATATTTAGTTACATTATGCGTTTCAAAATAATCGATATCTATATATGGTTATGGATTATATGCCGGGCGGAGATCTGGTCAACCTTATGAGCAATTATGATGTGCCCGAAAAGTGGGCCAAATTCTATTGCGCTGAAGTTGTTTTAGCTGTTGATGCAATTCATTCAATGGGTTTTGTTCACAGAGATGTCAAACCTGATAATATGTTACTCGACAGAAGAGGTCACTTAAAACTCGCAGATTTCGGAACGTGTATGAAAATGGATTCGGACGGCTTTGTTAGAAGTGATACCGCTGTTGGAACTCCTGATTACATATCACCTGAAGTATTAAAATCCCAGGGAGGGGAAGGTTGTTATGGAAGAGAATGGTATTTACTTTTAAATGAAACATTACTTTTAAGAAAAAAACTAATTATTGTGAATTGAATTAGCGATTACTGGTCTATTGGAGTATTTTTATATGAAATGCTTGTGGGCGACACTCCTTTTTATGCCGATTCATTAGTCGGCACTTATGGCAAAATTATGGATCACAAAAATTCACTTCATTTTCCAGAAGATGTTGATATTTCTAAAGAAGCGCGACATCTGATCTGTTCGTTCTTAACTGATAGGTCACAAAGATTAGGTCGAAATGGTGTCAATGAAATTAAAAGGCATACATTCTTTCAGAACGATCAGTGGACTTTCGATAATATTAGAGATTGTAAATAATATCTGCTTTTACTTTATATTAGTTATAATGTAATATAAATTGATTGATTGAATAGGTGTTCCGCCTGTTGTACCTGAACTGATGAGTGATGACGACACCACCAATTTTGATGATATTGAAAAAGATGATAACACTGAAGAAAGTTTTCCAGTCCCTAAAGCTTTCGCCGGCAATAATATGCCATTCGTTGGATTCACGTATTCGAGTGATTATCAGTTGTTAGTAAAGGATCGAAACGGAAGGAAAAGATCGGCTTCTATTGAGGTTTCAATTATTTATTTTTTAGAACTTTAGTTCAATTATTTATTTCAAATTTTCTTTAAAATAAAAGCCCGAAAATGTAAAAAGAAAAATGGAAAAACTTGAAGAAGAAGTTCGACGAATAGCTAATGTTAATGAAGAAATTGATAATAAATATCGGTATTTGAAAAACACTCAAAATTATTGATTTTATTATGAAATCTATTTTCAAAACTTAATTTCTTAGAATAACTTTAACACAACTCGAGAAACAAAGTGATAATTTAGTTGTTCTCAGAAATGAAAAATTAGAAATGGAAAAAAATTTGACTGTTTTAAGGCATGACATCAAAGAGGTTAGAATTGACTTATTGTGAAAAACTTTTATCCTTTTTATATTTGCTTCAAAGCTATAATTGCTTTTATTGAGTAATAAATTAAAATCTATATCAAACTCAGGCTCAAAGAAAATATGAGTTGGAATGTGATAATCGACGTAAAGTTGAGATTAAAGTGAGTGAGTTGTGGGCAAAGCTTGATCAGGAACAGAGTTTAAGATCTCAATTAACTCATAACACACAACACGCTAATGAAAAGTTCTCATGTCTGGAGAAACAGTTCGCAGCACTTTCTGAAAAGCTTAAAATAGAATCTGAAAACGCTGTCAAACTTAAAAAAGCGAACGCAGAGCTCAGTCTCAACTATAATAATAAAGAAAAATTGGTCGAAGAAATGAGTGAAAAAATAGAAATGTTTCAAAGGGTTAATACTAATCAAGCGCATGATATCGCAAACTTACAAAATCAATTAGAAAAAGCTCATAATTCTTGGATGCAAATTAATGATAGGACTCAAGAAATTGAAAGTAATTCTCGTTTTTAAGTCGTTTTGTATTTTAATTACTTTATAAAAGAGCTCAATAATAGCTTAATTTTATTTAATTAATTGTTTAGATCGTAAGCAATATATACAAAGTGAATTAGATCTACTTCGAGAACGTGAGGCAATGGCTGCCATTGACAATCAGAGGCTTAATGATAAAGTTGTCGAACTTGAAAAAGTATGATTCCATTTAATATTTGTTTATTTATCTGTACTCTCATTTATTATATTTTTGAATACCTTCAGGACAGAGCAATGTTGTCAATAGAATTAAAGAATATTCAAATAAGGTTAGAACAAGAGTCTACAGCTCATGAAGAGGCTATCGCTTCATTCAATGCAGACAAAAAGCGTTCCACTGAAAATCATAACATCGAATCTCTACAGGGTTTGTAATACTAGTTATTTTGTTAGAAATTATTTTTCATTTCCTATTAAAGAGTTTCAGTATTCGCTCTTTAAAAGTTTGTAATAACTTAACTATTATAATATCAAACAATTAATTGATTCAATTTTAAATAGCTTTACAGTCAAAGCTTAATGAAGAGAAATCTTTGAGACAAAAATTTGAGAATCAATGTCAAGAAAAGGAAAGACAAATATCAATGATTAATGTTGATTATCGTCAACTTATGCAACAAATTCAAAAAATAGAAGGAGAGCTCAGACAAGAAACTGATAAAACCAAAGCTCTTAAAGTACAATTAGAAGAAGATTCAAACAAACGAAATCATCTTCAATCAGATTTGAAAGAACAAAATGAAGAAATAATTAAATTAAGACAACGAGAAAAACATTTATTGAAAGAAATGAGCGATCATTTAGAACTTAAAAAGAAGACCGAAGACGAGTTGATGAGAATAAAAGGGTATTATTTGTGGCTTTTTATAGAAGAGTATATTTGATTAGAAATCTCGCTCAGATTTAATGAGTATTTAGAATAGGTCTTTATGATTAAGTTATAGTTCTCGCATACCTTACAAACTATAATTATTAAAATTCTATTTAAACTCTTAAACATTCAACATTTGCATGAATTTAGAGTTAATTCGTGTGTATTTTTCCTATCAATACATAAATCAAAAGCAAAGCAACTATTTAATAGAATCATAGAAATGTTTTAAAACAAGTCAATCTTTCAATAAACCGGTTGTGAGTGTTTATAATATCATGTTTACACGATTGCTCGAGTCAGCAAACTTTAGCAATGCTTAAGCGATAAACATGTTTACACTGTATTGTTTGAACGTCAACCTTGAAATCATATGCTTGCCATTTGTCCTCATAGTTCATGCGCTTTGAACTAATTTCTAAGTGAGCTCTGTTTACATGTGATGATTCTCTCAATTCAACCCCTGTTTTAACTTCAAAACTGGACTTATTTTGTTTCCAAAGTGAAACTTAAATTATGAAAACATTCTTCATTCAACTTTTCACACCACTTATATGAATATCTAATGATAAATGAATTATATCTATAGAGTAACAATTTATGATCCATATTATGATTATTCATCTCTTAATTTTGAATTCTATGTTTGAACAGTTATACTGTTTTTAGTGATATTTATTATTTAATATCAATTAATTCGTTAATAAAGGGCCCGATCTATTGATGAATTGCAAGTTAAAGAACTTCAAGACCAACTCGAAGCGGAACAGTATTTTTCTTCATTATATAAAACTCAAGTTAAAGAACTTAAAGAAGAACTTGAAGAGAAACAAAAATCTTTTAATGATTTGGAAGATGAAAAGTATATAATTCATAATTATTTTTCAAATATTTGACTTTAAATTATAACTTTGTCTTATAATTACAGGAATTCTCTCTGCCATCAAATTGAATTAGCCTTAGCTCGAGCTGATTCTGAAGGATTAGCCCGAAGAATAGCTGAAGAAACGATTGCAGACTTGGAAAAAGAGAAAGCAGTTCGAGAATTAGAGATACAGGAAAGTGAACGAAGATTGCGATCAGATCTGAGCTCTAGGGATGAAACAATCACTACTTCAAAGAGTAAGGAAAACGAATACAACAAAACTATTGAAATAATCACTGTAGAAAAAGAAGAATTGAGTGCAAAAATACATTTCATGAATCAAGGTTTCAATTATATTCAGTATTTAATATGCTTTACAAAAAATAATAACTCATAATTATTTTCAGAAATGAATAATTACATAAATCAATCGGTACATAATGATAAAGTCGAACAATTGACTAAACAATTGCAAACGGAAAAACTCCTTAAACAACAAGTAATTTAATTTATTTGGTTTTCAAAAGTTGAAAAATTAATCCATTATTGAAATTAATTCTTTCAGGCCGTAAACAAATTGGCAGAAATTATGAACAGAAGAGATATGAAAGATTTGACGGGAAAGAAAAGTAAAGGAAGTTCTGCTGATTTGCGTCGCAAAGAGAAAGAATGTCGAAAACTTCAACAAGACTTAACTACAGTATGTCTTCTGTTTAGCATTGAATTAATTTGATCTAATAATTAAATATTTCTAATCTTAAGGAACGCGAAAATTATAATCAAATGGTTGCCAGAAATCAAAAAGAATTGGCAGAAATGCAGGCAATTCTTTACGAAGAAAGTCAACTTAAAGTTAAATTACAAATGGAATTGGATTCTAAAGATGCTGAAAATGAACAGTTAAGACAAAAATTAGTTTTAAGGCTTTCGGATGAACACATACTTAACAGCACAATAAAAGAATTCGAAGCAAACGATTTTGAGAATATTCGTTTGGAAGGATGGCTATCAATACCTAATAAGCAGAACATTCGAAGACACGGCTGGAGAAAGCAATATGTAGTGGTCTCGAGTCGTAAAATAATTTTCTATAATAGCGAAGTCGATAAAGCGAAAGCCGATCCGGCACTCATTCTTGACTTAAGGTATGACTCAATGACTCGAATTGATTCAATATAAATAATTAACTTTTATCTTGTAATTTTAGTAAATTATTTCACGTTCGTTCAGTCACTCAGGGTATGTCTCTCTCATTCTATATTAGTTTTTACCATTCTATTCAAATATTTATACCATTTTATCGTTTCAGGTGATGTCATCAGAGCTGATGCTAAAGAAATTCCCAGAATTTTTCAGGTGAGACAAAGAATTATTGATTTGTGATTATATCACTTGTAATGATTAATTTAAATACTTTTATGAATTATAGTTATTATACGCCGGCGAAGGAGAAAGTAGAAAACCTGGAGATAACGCGCATCCGCCTGAAATTCAAATAACTAAAGATGTAAATAGAGTTTGAAATAATTCACTAAATTATAGAATGCAATCTTTATTATAAATCAGGTTCACATTTAAGTAAATTGTGAGTTGGACTGAATATAACTCACAAACAATTATTAGTGGACGTGATTTAGTATTATAGAGACTCATCCATTAAATATGTTTAATATAATATTAATTTTACACCTTTATAGCCATCAACAGTTGAACATAAAGGTCACGATTTCATTCCAATCAGTTATCACATGCCAACTACTTGTGAAGTTTGTCCAAAACCAATGTGGCATATGTTTAAACCTCCGCCAGCTTTAGAGTGTAGACGTATGGCTCATATTTTGATTAATTAATTGATTACTTATTATAGATTTGAATATTATTATATGTTTAATAGGATGTAGAGTTAAAGTACATAAAGAACATTTGGATAAAAGGGAAGAAATAATAGCTCCGTGTAAAGTAAATTATGATCCAAATACTGCTAAAGAATTGCTATTATTAGCCGCTTCTTTAGAAGAACAACAACAATGGGTTAATAAGTTAAGGAAAAAGATTGAGAAATGTGGTTACGCTGCAAATCAGGACACAAAGACATCTCCGAGGTTTCAATTCAACTTATATTAACTTTGTTTCCTATGCTATTCGAATGCTATCTCAAAGTTTGGCTTTTAATTAGGCTTCAAATTTTAGACACAATATTAATATATAATGTTTTACAGGTCTTCGAGTACTCAAAACTTAGTGAAATCAGCGTCCATGAAATCTTCAACATTACCTCCAATCGTGCCGAACAATCGAAAATCTTAATTATAGTGCCTTTAAATAAGTGATTATTAATAATATTTATTATATTGAGATTGTATTGTATTTTTATACTATTTAATGAATCATTTGCCAAATTTATCGTCTTTTCATCAATTTCTTAATTATTTTCATGTGTGCCTCAAATTTTGTTTATTAAGTATTGTTCATAAAATTTATTTTATAGTTTCTTATGAAAAAGTGTTCTTATTTTAAAATCAAAAATATAAATAAAAATTTTGATGCTTTCAAATCAACATTTATTTACTTGAGATTCACAGTAATACACATTCATAATCAAAAATATCATTTATAAGTTATTATTAAATGTAACGATTGTACGAAGTATTGTATTTGAATTGAAGGAATTTAACAGACAAACAGACGGAACTATTGTTGAACACTGAGTAAAACCACTCAGTTTACAGCTCGAGCCGAAGTTCAGCGGTTCTGAATTCACTTGAGCTGAGCTGCGCTTGTTTTCAAAACTCTTGAGCTGTGCTCTGATCTTACTATAAATTATTTGCCAATAATACTTTTCATTGAGATGAGCAATGCTTGAGCTGCACTCATATGCTAAGCTTCGAGCTCGAGCTTTTAGCTTAAAAAAACAAAAAATCTTTATATAATTTCAACTCCTATATAGTTAACAGTGAAATAGATCTTAAGTTAAATAGAAGTCAAATTTATTAATGCCGAACGTTTTCGATCTAAACTAAGATCTTCATCAGGGCTTAGATGTTATCAAGATAAATTAGGATTTAAAATAAAAAATTAATTTAAAGCTAGCTTTTGTGCATCAATAGACTGACAAACAGACGGACGGACAGAGAGTACTATCCTATGAACTTGTTTTTCTTGGAACAGAATTTGAATGTTTTGTACTGTATTTCCTTTTGAGTGAATAAATATTCATAAAAGACAAAATCAATTGATGTTCAATTTAATAGAAGACAACATAAATCATTTACAAGTGTTTATCCTCAACAGTATGTTTGAGATAAAAGTTGTAATTAATGAAAACTTATCGCAAATATTGGTTTTTATTAATATAACTTGAATCAAATGCACATCATATTAAAATACGTTTTATTAATCAAATTATTATTGTATCAAAACATAATTACTTTAAATGAAGCCAAATGTGGAAAACCCGGACAATCTTGGGATGGAAATAATCTAATTGAAATGAAACCAGATAAAAATCAGTACTCAGAGTTTGAAAATGTCAGTTATTCTTGTTCTGGACGTCTATATGTTAACGATCAAAAACGTTCAGAAAGAATAGTGAAAGGAATCAAAAGTATTACTAAAAAGTATTTCAGATTTTGTGGACCAGATGGACAATGGAATGGAGCTGTGCCTAAATGTGGTCAGAATTCTTTTTATTCTGTTTATTGAAATCTCTATCAAATTTTTGATTTTCTTTAATTTAGTAAATGATGTATTGAAGAAAACGATTATTGAAAGAATTCAAGTTTATGACAGTTCTAATCACTCTAATATCAAACAAGTTTTTGACTTAAATCTCAAGTCAAATAACAAACCCAAATATAATCAAATGTCTATCAATTTTGTAGAAAAAGTCTTCTCTTCTTATCCAAGAAGTGTCTCAAAAAATTTCAAAAGACAACAACCGTTGAAATGTTTAACTTCAGGATTAAAATCAAAACAAAAATGGAAATTCTATTTGAAAAGAAGCGGTGAAAGAGTGATGATGTATGACCTGCTCGTTCGATATGATTCTCGATTTCTTTCTAATTCAACATTTCCTGTTATAATAACAATAAGTAGAGATGAATTTTCAGAACCGTCACGATATTGTCGATTATATGATATACAGGAAAAAAGCTTATGGACAAAGAATAACTATACGATCGAAACTTTTATTCATAAATTCATTCAACAAAATAATTTGAATCATAAAATCCGATATTTTGGAAATTTTACAGTTAATTATTTGTTAGAATTGCAGTTTATTTGTGAGATTAAGTCAGAATTTTTATTAGAAAAGGGTTCATTAGAAGATCCATACCTTTCTTCAAAAGCTAAAGAAATTCCTGGTGTTATTTCAATTGAATTTGATTCAAATCATTTCGATAATCAAATTACTATCTGTTCGCATGAATTTTATCAATTTTCTCGTAGATGTGGAGCACCTGAACGTCATTTACAAACAAGTATTGAATACAAAAAGAGTAGAAATAATTTAATTGACTATTCGGTTATCATTAGCTGTGAAAACGGTTACTTAAATGAAAATATTAGTTTGAGTTATGATAAAATAGAGGTTCGGTGTGGTATTGATGGCGATTGGATTGAAAGATTTCCAAAATGTTTGCCCAATAATTCTTTTCTCAGTAATGAAACTAAAAAAATTTCAACTTTTTCAGAAGCAGAAAATAATGACTTCCTTTTGGCTGTTATAGCATTGCTTAGCTCTATATTAATCATTGGCCTTATATTTGTTGCAATTTGTTTCTATCGCATTAAAAAGATCAAAGATTCAAGGCTTAAGACAAGCAATTCTTTATTCAAACCTTTGGGAGAATCCAATAACTGTGGAGACAAACTCTACACATCAGCTCAAAGTATTTATGATGAATTTCACTTTGAAAACTATGATGAAATTCGCTATAATCATGTGTCAGGAATTTATTCCAACTTCAAGAATCAATATAACCATTCTTGTAATGAACAACAATATGATGACATTCAATACAAGCTATCGGACGAATATATGGTAATGAAGTCAACGATAAATGATAGGAATTCATATAGAATTGATGTTCAAGAAAATGTTTACAATTAAAGATCGAATAATTGCATAACATTATTTAAATTAATAATATTTTGAAAGAATTGATTCAATTTGAGAATAAATTAATACTCTATGATTAAACGCACTTTTATTATAAACAATGCGTAAAATTTACAATTTGTAGAATATGAGAAAGGTTTTGAATGAAAATCTATAATACAGGTTTTGGCGAATTTTTTTAAAAACACAGTTAATATCAAAATAATAGTACAAGTATAGGATGAATGAATTTCAATATTCGGTTGAATGTATGAGAATAGCTCTATTAGTTTTGACTTCGCTTTGATATGCGATCACTACTTTTATTAAAGATTTAATGAGAAAAATTGTGAACTTTTGATGCATTTTTCCCCAAATATTCCGTAAACTTTGAATGGGTCTGAAATTTTGAATTTCAACCAAAATATTAGTACATTGAAAATCTCATGAGAAAATCTTAATTGGAATTTTTGATGAATAAAACTGAATAATTAAAATACAGTCAAACTTAAGAGTAGTGCAAGATACATTTTTACCAATATTATTCATTAACAAAACCTCGGGGTTTTTACAGTTTGATACCCACTTGCTTTCAATTTTCAATATAAGAACTAGTTGTGACTCATATTTTTAATAAGGGAGATTAACTAACCTGCTTCCTTTCAGCGATCAATGTGTTATTCTACTTTCATAACTAGTTAAGAATTTTCAAATTCTAGTGAAATGAATAAAAAAAACCATAATTTCATTCTTACTTTTCACGAACTGATGTTCACAATAAAAAAAATCACTTAAAAGTTATTTCCTTTTATAATGATAATAATCTCAATAAAATAATATGAATTAATAGAAAAAAATTCAAAGTCATGGATCAAATGCTCGAATTCTGTTCTAATAGTAAGACAATGAGTTAAATGTTTATTCATAAGCAAAGCATAGATTTCTAAGCAGTTGTGCAACAATTTAATCATTGTTTCCGGTGCTGAAGTTGTTTAGATATGAGTTAAGCAGAACTTTTATTGAACTCGTTGTGTCATTCAATTTTATCAATTAGTAAATAATGTTTCGATGTTTATCTTAATGAGATTTTCAACGATTTTTCAGAACTGGCTCTTATTAGCTAAGAGTTTGAAAACAACTTCTCATGTAAAGAGATTACATATAATTTAAAATCAGAAAAGTTCAAAATTATAGGTTTGAAAAGTTTGGCACAATTTTATTGAAATATTTAAAGTATGAGCTAATGAAATAGTACTGTACAGTACTTTTAGCACATCTGTGCCATCATTATATCAGTTATAGAATAGGACTACAACTTGAATAGGCGTTAAATTATGTTTCGTTTTGTTTTCAAACGTTAATCTAATTACACTATTTTTCATTTTGCTTTAAATTTTAATTTCGTTGTCTTTTGCCTTTATTATATTCATAGACAACAGAATAATAGCAATGATTTCAAGGATTTTCATTCAATACTGTATTTGAATTGAAATAACTTTATCGATACCACTAGACTAATGATTCAATAAGTAAGTCAATCTGATAATCAATTTGAAGTTCCCTCTCTTGTTCAGTTTTAAACTATGTTTTAGGTTTAGGGCTAAACTTAACTCTTTGTGATTCAAATTTTGTGTTCAAAATCAAAATCAATTTAAACGAAATAAATTTTGAATTTTGAGTTATATTTTTAGGTTTTATAAAATTAATATATTGTAAATTCAATTAATATGTATTAAAAATATCCTATTTTCTACTTATAAAAGTTGTATTGCTTTTTAATTTGATAGCTAGATGTCAGTCAAAAAGCCTTCTTTGACTTGAAATAGTTTTATCGAATAGTATATTATGTTATAAAAAGTGAATCACTTTCTAAAGAGTCAATAATAATGACACTCCTATTCATTGCATTAGCATTTCATTCATACCTGTATTGATATTACAATCAATTGATTATTATTAATATATTATTAGTGAGTCTGAGTATCAAAAATTTAAATACATTTTTATTATACTATTTTTATTTATTTTTTAACTAAAGTATTAAATAATTCAAATATTTTACATAAAGTTAATTTCAAGTGTTTTTTCACCAAATATTTTGATCGTATTTTCGATGAATTGTGAAAAAATTGACAAAAAATTGGATTAAAGCCAATATCTATTGATATTAAATCTGTTTTTATACTAACTTTCAGTTATTTTGAATTTATTATAAAATAATATTTAATATACTCTTAATTTCATTCCATTATTGCATTCAAACTCATAATTAAATCGATTTTATTTAATAATAATTTTTGTTTATTTACTACTGAATAATGTGTTGAATATTTAGTTCACAATTAATTGCTATTGAATTGAAATCTAAACAAATCGTTATTATTATTATTATTATTGTCTATAATATTAAATAATTTAATTGTAATTTAAATGTGAAATGAGTTCAGAATTGGCCTCAAATGTGAACAAAAATGATAATACGATTTGCTCAACAATTAACACAAAATATGCATCAAATGTGACCACAAATGAGCCAATGATTGGTTCAACAGCTGTTCCAGCAGTTAATCAAACCTCTATTTCGCACAATAAGTCTCCCAATAAGTCAAATACCAGTCGATTCTCAGCTTTGGCCAAAATTTTCAAACCCTGGAAATGGAAGAGAAAAAAGAAAAGCGAAAAATTTGAGAAAACATCAAAAGGTATTCATTTTTAAAAAAGTTTTGCAAAAAATCGAATTTAATTTATTTAAAACTTTTAAAGCATTGGAGAGAAGAATATCTATGCGTTCAACAAAAGCAGATCTCATTCAAAGAGGAGTTCTTTTGCCCGATAAAAGTAATTCAATTTATTTATATAATAATACTATTAACAAAATGGTCTTTTATTTCATACTTATGTCAAACATTTCTTAATTTACATTCAATTCAGACGAGTCTACAAAATATGATTTGAAATCTAATGAAATAAATGGTTTGAAAGACTATGAAATATCTCGAAGAGAAGATATGCTTCCAATCCCAACAACAACAACATCAGGGATGACATCGTTTTCGAGTTCAAAAACATGTGATTCGACTTCAGAAATGGTGTCGAATTCATCGAAACCATTAATACCAATATCATTGAGCGGATACCTTCGCGGCGCTGTCGCCACACCTTTGGTCGCAATCGCAAAAAATAACACGAATTCCAATTCAATTCATTCATCAATTCATAAAAAGACAAATAATTCATGTGATCCAAAAGCTGACAATGATGTCAACCCAATCATTATTAATAGTTTAAAAGTTAATAACAATGACTTCACTCACAGCAAGACAAATGTCAAGGGTTTGCAATTTATTTAATCTTAAATTCAATACACATTACGATAAGAAAATTGTTTTATATAACAAAAAGTATGTGACTTAACACTACTTAACGGCACTTTTATTTTATTTTATTAGAAATGATACACATTATTACGTCATCGACTAATTCCTCAATGATATCAAATTCAATGTCAATAACAAGTGGTAATAATAGTTATAATAATAATAATAATATAAATAATGTAAACTCTTATAATAATAATGTAAATAAGAATGTAATGCAAATGAATACAAGTTTAACGCATTCAATGATAAATGCATTACAATTTAGCGAAATCGGACCCATTCCTCCTCCGAGAATGTTTAGTGACTCTGTTTTACTCATTAATAATAATAATAATAGCAGTTATCATAATAATGATAATAATAATAATTCAGAAAATGACTCAAATATGGACTCTTGTAATGAAATTAATGATAATTCCCATAAAAGTTTGCCAGAAAGTGAAAGAATGCAAACGAATTCAGAAGTGCCACAAATGTCTTCTTTGCCAATATGTGTAATTCGTAGTCAATTCGTAAACGAACCGATTTCTGTCACAGAAGAAGTTGCGACTAAAGAACCGCAATTATCAGCCGTTCCAAAGAAAAGTGCTTTAAAGAAGCCACGAATCGGTAATTCTGTGTCGTGTTCGACAAACACCTCATCCAATCAAACTCATAGCCAACAAACATCTTCGCCCACATTAACTCATTCTAACATAATTACAAACACATCAACATCTTGTTCAATGTCAATAAAACCACAGCCATCGCCCAGATTTACATATAATTCACTGCCAATACAAATGCAAACTCAAACACAAACTGTGGTCAATAATACCCAACACAATTCACTCCAAACTAATCAAAACATCAATAATAAGTGAGTTCACCTCTCATTTCATTTAAAGCTCATTTCAATTGTTTTATCATAATTTCGTTTATAATAAGCTCAAAATACTTTAATCAACAATTATAGCTATATTATAAATGCAAACGTATTCAAAACAGTCAATTGTTCTTAACTTATATTATATTTTTAATTAGACTCAAATCTACAAATCACTAAAATTTAGAATATTTGAAGGCTTAACAGTTATGTGTATTTCTATCCCTTCAATCAATTTCTTTAATGAGTGAACCCTAACAGTCATATCAATTTGAGCTTAACTTACAATTAAACTCAATTGTTATTTTGATAATATTTATAATTTTTTAGAAAAGTCTTTTTCAAAATTTGAACCTAATAAATACTCATTGAAATCTGTGAACAAAATATCGATATTTATAAGCAATAATTATTTACAGTATTGTTAAATGTCGATTGAGTTGCTTTAAAATTTATTCAATAGAATATAGGAAATTTCAATTGAGTTATTTATTTGATTGATTTTATTAATATTTGGATCACTTCAAAGACTCGTTCTTAGAATTATTATTTATTTTAAAAATGTTTTTTTAAAAACTAAACCACAAGTATTTATTAAAAAAACACTTTTAAAATAATAATTCTAAGAACGAATCACCACAAGTCTTAAGTCATTAAATGTAAAAAGAGTATGACTTAGTTTAGAATCAAAACAAGACTTGTGGTGACTCGTTCTTAGAAATTTTGGAGAAATATGAGTTGAGAGAAAAGACTAAAACTTTTGAAAGGCATTCACAAAATTATATAATTGAATCAGTGATCACTTATGGGCTTAAAAGGCACATATTATTCCAGGATAGATCATGAAGGAGGAGGTTAGGGCTAAGTTTTAGACTCTACCTTTGATGCTGAACCCCGGCCCCCCTTAACATTTCTGCAAAAATACTTGGGATTTGACGGCAAATTAAGATCAAAATTGACAATAACAAATTTGGGAACAATTTCAGCAATTCTTCCTTATAAGAACGATCAGTTTTGGACCCCTTTTATTTTGACCTTGAAAGGGAAACTATCATCTATGAATGATGCCCGTCTCAACTCTGTCAGGTGTCTAAAGGCCCAGATCTGAGATTAGACCGACTTCAATAATTTGATTATACTTGTGTGGATAATACTATAGTTTACTATTGCGATTTCAATTTAAAGTTCCAAATTAAATAAATATTCAACACATCCTTTAGGGCATCCGTTTTTCCAATATTTGACAAACACTTATATGTCCTTCAAATCACTTCAAAAGCCAAATATATTTGTCTATAAGGTCATAACCAATCAATTAAAAATCATTGAAATTTCCTCTAAATGTACTAAAAATTTA
>JAQFXV010000410.1:0-23316 GCA_034694065.1 Camisia spinifer
TTATATGGAAACAAAACTCCAAAAAACTATTAAGAAACTCAGTAAAAATTGATTTTTTTCTTTTAATTAACAAATTTGAATTATTAAATTAAATAATTGAGTATTTGATATGATTTGTTCGTCTAAATGTTGATCTGCTTTATAGTTATTGTTGAGCGAAACTTTGAATGCGTTTTTGTCCGTTTAGTGCTTTTGGTTATATACCGATTGATTAGCAGTCCATTCATATTGTTATCATAATAATAACCAAAATATGTAGATTGACTAACTTTAAATTAAAACTCAAAATCTCTTGCAGATTAGTGAATGAGAAGACATTTTATCGAAAAGTTGAATAATTTTTAAAAATTTTCTGACAAATATTTCAAAAATCGAATGACTTAATAGTTCATTTGAATTTTTAAGCTAAGAATATTGGAAAAATGTAATTTTTTTAATACTTCATTATTGGTTACTTTATGTAACAGAAGACAGTAATTAAGTTATAAATATTTGCCTAATTATGAAAATGACTATTGATTTTTATCTCATAGTTCGAATCAAATTGTGATTAAATCAAAATTATTAGACGAAATCTTAGAAATTATGTTTAAAAAATATTTTGATAAAATGAGAGAAATATTAGACTTAATTACATCACTTTTACAATGGTAAAAGTTCATATTATTTCTCAAAAAAGTCAATTTTGAAACACTTGAATTTTAGGAACACTTAAACAATCAATTAATTATTAATTAAGCTATATTTGAGTTCTAATTAAAAGTTTGAAGGGGTTAATGCAGATCACGTATTGTTAACTTTCATACCTCAATATGTGTCAATTTATATCAATGAATCTTTTAAGTGAAGTTCAACTTATTTTCTGTCACAGAAAACAGCTATATTTCAGTGTTTTCTGTTCAGAACATAACTTATCAAAAAAGAGTCTGCAATAAATTATTACTAAACTCATAGTAATAAAATAACTAATATGTTGTGAGTCTATCTCCCAAATCATTTGGAATTTTATAAAGAAGAAAAAATATTCCTGAAATATTATTGAAGTTAACTTTGTTTTATCATTTACAGTGAGCTATAATTTATTCATTAGGTTTCTAAAAATTTGTTAGTGTTAAGTCACTGACTAAGAGTATGTAAATGAAAGCATTTTCACATAGCAGAGTCACCACATTCTGGAAATGCCTTGAATAAAGTGCAAAGAGTTTTATGTAATGCTACAATTTAGTAACTATGGAGAAAAAGGTAATTTAGTTGACTGTCAAGTATCGCTAGTTCACAAATTCATGACTTGTTTACTTTAGTAACAGTGGGAAAAGGGATTAAAGCAATCGCTGGCACATTGAAACTGCACAACCCTTTTATTACCCGTAAACGAGTCTTATGTTGAGAATACGTAATTTGAAGGCGGAATACAAAATAGAGTTTTGGATGTGGCGAAGGCTTGAGTCCAGTTTATTATCATAGCAACGAAATGCAGTGAATCTCTCTCGAGAAATCCAGAGCAGTGCCAGAAGACAAGGAAAAGGCGTATATCTTGACAGTGCTTTGCACTCAATAACAATCTTCAATTCTCTATTCACACAAAATAGACTGCTATCTCAAAAAGTTAGAACTAGTTTATAAGTAGTCGGTTTCAATTACTTTAACTTTTCGACACTATTTCCACTCATTTAACTATAAGGCCAAAAGTTACAAAACTCTAATTAATAGCTTTCCAAAATCACAACATGCTATTCAAAGAAAGTTATATTTGGATCTCAAAAGTTTATGTCACAATTAATTTGCATTAATTTCGACTCTAAGATCGAATTCCGACTGACATTTGAGAAATTCATTTTCCACTAAAACTAAAGAACACACTATCAATGCAGCACATCATCAAAATAAATGCATTAAAGTTAAATAAATTTGATTATCTTTTACTAATCTATAAAATACTTAAGTGTCGAAGTTTAAAAAAATCCATTAAAAACCAATTAAAAGTTACCTTATATTATACTATTAATATTACTCAATTATGAGACTTGCTTAATGAAAAATTTATAAATATTCTTATTGGAAAAATTTAATTAATAATTTTAAATGCTGTTTCAGTGACTCAAATTTAAATTTTTGAATCTGGATATAATCTGTTTTTAATGCTCCAAAAAATAATTTAGAACGAATAAAATTTTTAAACATCAACTCAATCAAATTTTTTTTCTTCAAAAATTTCATATTTTTCTCGATATTTCAAGAATTTAATCAAATATACTGAATAAAACAGTTTAAATCATGATATGTTATATTATGCAAGAATAATGCGCTTCAAATTCCTCAACAATAGTTTTCATTCAATGATCTTTATTATAAATTCCAAATAAGCTACAAATAATATGTGGGATTTGGTTAATGATTTGAATGCTGGAAATCTTAGACTGTATCTAAAGTGAATGTATTTTCTATAAGCAATAAAATAGAGTGTTTGTAATTCTAATTTGATAACAACATAACGTACAGTACGTATTATATTAAATCTCTTAATTAAATAACAACTGACTGACTTTTCATATCTAATGATTATATAACTTGACTAATTAAATAAATTTAAAATGATAAAAGTACTCAATTTGACTGCAAAACGAACAAAATTTGTATCTAATTTCATATATTCCTAAGTTATTACGCAAACTGAAAACGTTGGATTAGTTTAAGAGAATGCACTTAATATGATATTTTCTTCAATACTCTCATCTTTTTACAATATTTCCACAAAAAGGAATGGATGTAGAAGTCAAGCTGTTTCTCCATTATTTTCAAGTCAACCTTCTCTACAAGTAGTGTTTCGTTAAAAGCCTGATAAAGGATAATAACATTTGTAATACTATTATTTGGTTATACAGAGCTCTTCGGTTTATTAAGCGAAAAATTGCTGACCTGTAATACAAGTTTCAGTTTATAATTGAAAATTTCGTCCTTTTTCTCCATCCAATTATTATTATTCTTTTGAATCATAAGATTGGTTGTGATCTGTTTTGATTGACCGCAATAATGATAAACCAAACTTTTCATTATTACGAAATTCACTCTAATAACTAGTTTTAAGTACTTCTAATGGCTAATAAAGTGACACTTAATAGAAAATTGACATGCTTTGTATCAACTTATTAACTAATAAACTCGTTCAATACCAGTATATTTTCAAAAGATTGATTGAATCAAATAAGAGTGTTTGTCATCAAAATCTAATTTTAATGCATTACGAGTAACTCAATTGCTTAAGTTAAGAAATCAAAAGTTATCATTTGTAGGAATTCGCTTTACTTCAAATCAAAATAATTTTTTGGGTTCAGACAATATCAATTATTAATATATGAATTCGGTTTATTTATGCATTTTAGGTATCATTAGAATTATTTAACTGTTTTCTAAGTTATTTAAAACATTTTCGAGAAATCGAATTCCAAATAATAAAATATTCATAACTTAGGAAAATATTTAGCCAACATATTAGAGCATAACTTCATCATAGTTTAAGCAAATCTTTTTGAAAATAAAGCCAATGACTAGTAATTATTACTAAATAAACATAAATTAACGAAACAAACTCTTAAATCAGCAAAATATTAAATACCAGTATTTAATAGCTTTATTCAAAATCTCTAATCATTATATTATTGAAGAAGTGAATGAGATAGTAGTGAACTGCGTGTCAGCATTCGATGAAATTAGTAAACCATGTTTTATGGAAAAGATTTAAGAAGCGTTAGTATCATATCTAATATATACTCGTTTGAGTATTGGTAGCAAAGTTAACATCGAAAGCAAAACTAACCATTTCTCTTGATCTAAAGTAATCGCGTGACTCGAAAAGCTATTACAGCATTCATGACATCAATGGCTGGCAGTTTTGAAAATTACTCCAAAGCAATCGCTGGTATTTCCTTAGCTTTCATATTATGTGCGCTTTATATGATTCGTGCCAAACCATTAATGTGAATAGAAGTTGTGGAGTTGTTCACTGCTATTCACGCATATTTTAGATGAGACAACTATCAACATTAGCCAACCAGTAAATAACTTCAATCTTGAGTCAAAAAAGCCAAAACAGATTATTAGACTTCAAATAATGCTAAGCTTTAAATTATTAAAAATTATTTTCTCAATTAGTTTACACTAATATTTTTTTCGTTCTTTTTTATATTTAGTTTTTCTTTAAAGAGTAAAAATTGAGATCCAATTATTATCTCATTGAGAATATTCTCAATGCATTTGAAAGCTTATAATTAATTATTATTGAATAAACTTTTTTTTGTCTGTAAATAAATAAATAAATAAATTTTATTTAAAGTCATTGAAAATTTGAAACACACTTGAATTAATAAATGATTTAATTATAAACTTTAACATCTTTATAATAAAAAGTTCAACTTTATCTTCTATATAGTAATTTAGTTGCTTTTGAAGAGGTAGTAATTTGAAAGATTCTTTTAGATTTAAACTGAAATGAAATTCTAAACAACTTATTTCAAAAAATAATCTGAATTGTGAGTTGAAATAACTCACAAATTATACCATTTCTCACTTGTTACTCAAGAGTAAATGCATTAACAATAATAATTACTTTCAATGACTAGGATTATGATAAAAAAGTCATTAATTAACTTCACTCTAAAATATTGTTCATGCAATTATCCACTGTTTCTCATAATAGTTTATGTCTTATAGACTGCTTTTTAATGCCAAAGAGTGATAAAAATATTTTCCAAAACACACTTTAGTTGAATATATATAATAGAAAAAGCTTTTTGAAAGAATCTGACTATATGTTTGCTTGAATTGATTTTATGATAGTTGCAAATAAATTCTATTGAATTTCAAATTCAGTTTAAGACATTCTAAGCTTTATACTTAAACTTTAGCTCTAAGCGTAAAGGGCTATAAGCTTTCAAAATTATTGTTAAATTCAAGTTATTATTGTCATAATATTTGAACATTCGTATCGGCAATCATTATCTCATAACTAAAAGTTACTTATTTTTAAGATATTTCAATTATTTAAAACACATCAAATTGCAATGTTTGTGCATTATATGAAACTTTAGAGATTTTGTTATCAGCAAATATTTCTTATCTGATAAATTATTTTGATATGTGTTTGTATAAATTGTAAGCTTTTGTTAGCCATCATTTATTATGAATAATAGCTTCAAATTTATAACATTAGGAATCGAATTACTATAAGATTGAACAATAAAAGGAGATTTTAGAATAACTCCATTTCATTTGAGTACTTTATGCTCAGTGTTCTCGTGTCAGCCTTTCTGTAACATGACATTCAAGAGATCAGAATCGATTCGGGAATTAGAATAATGTAAACAGAGTTTATTCTGTGTCTGTCTTTTCAATATTCACTTTTAAATAAACTATTCGTTGATTGTTTTGGATTCTATGCTTATCTCAATTTTTTATTCAATGTTCAAATTTAGGTGAATGTTCAGTCATGTAAATCTTAAATCAATTATCAGCTAATTATTTAAAATTGTTTCCATTAGATAACAAAACTTCAGTCACATATTATGTGTTATGTTAATAAACTAATAAACGAATTCTATTTCCAAAATTGAATCTTATTTTAATGAAATAACATTATTCCTCTCAATTCTTTTCAACCCATTGATTCCATGAATTATTAATTTAATGTAGATTATAGTCACTTCGATTTCACCTCTTCAATAAACTGACGAAATCCAAAGGTAAAAGAATATAAAGCTTCTAAGTTAATAAATTTGAATCAATTCCGTTCAATCAATCAAAAGTTATCGATATGTTATTTTTTAAGGGCTTGAAAACAATCTATTAAATTATTGTATAGAAACACTATATTTCTTGATTTTGAAGTCATGAAACTCATTATTAACTAAACTAAACTTGTTTAGCAATCCTTTGGTCACAAAATCAGACAGTTTAGAGAACTTGATCTTTTGAAAAATGCCGACCAATGAAAAGTAGAAGCTTTCAGGTGTTATCATTATATTGAATGTTTGATCGATTGTGTTATTGCAAAAATATTGTGATAATTGAGTTGTGCCTTAAATTGATTGAAATATGTGATACAGAATAAATTGAGTGCACATATGCTAATGTTTGTCAGTCGGCGTTAAAACCGTTTGTGATAACTTATCATTCGATAAGTACTTGAAAAAGAATTTAAGTTTTGTGCAAATAAGTTAATGTTGCTATGATTACAGTATTGCCTTAGGAATAAAACGCTATCAATTTCAAAATAGTGTTTACTATCCAAAGTTACTCGAGTGAGTTTCACTGCAATGAAAAGGGCGATACATCATTTAGAGTGCAATAGCTTTTCGCTGTCGTTTTAAGTCTATTACATGTGACACTTTTAATCGACTAGCAGTTGATGCCAAAACTAGCACTACAACAGTCTATAAGTCTGCCATCCATTGCTTCTCTCTTAGTTTTCTACTCAAATCTAGTCTTACTGTTCTTCTATTGCACTATTCTTTTAGTTATGTTAACACCAATAAAATAGAATCGACACTAAATCCTCTTTGTGAGCCTGTGAGTGACAAGTTCTATGGCATAAAAAGAGTGAAGAGAGTTAACAAACTCTCTTTCTCTTTTTCTATCCCTTACATACATACAAATACAGATATATATGTCCACTGAATTTAAGTCAAATAAAGTTGTTGGCTGTGAAACATGCGAGATATGAAAAGAGCCCACAATACTTACAATACATTTATCGCATTGAAAACTAGACTCAAAGCGGTCGAGAGTGAAAATTATAATCACAAGTCTGGATCGATTTATAATTATAAAGCTTGAAATTGCAATTTATTTGGCCAAAGGGGACAATAAAAGAAAACGGTGGGCAGCAATGTTAGACTGACATGCATGACAGGGAAGAAAAACAACTTCACTTGAAATAGAGCCACGAATGAGGAACTCAAAAAAAGATTGGAAAGAATGCTACCAATGCTAGTACTTGATTGGGTAAATAACATGGAAACGAATCTCATGGGAGATAAAAATCCTCAGTCTTGCCTTTAAAGGGATCAAATGCAACACAGAATAAAGTTGAAGGCATGATCGCTAGCAAAGGCATTAGCTTAAAAGCCAGTCTCTGCATCTCTGCATCAAATGTATCGCAAGAAACGTAACTTAGCAAAAAAGCTATTTAATGTTGAGCTTTCTTGATTGCCATCGACCTCTTCTAAAAGAGTTGGCTTTGACTCGTTTCACTAATTCTTATAGAGAGCCAAAAGAAGCAATAGAAGCAACTTGTCTTCAGAGCAACAACAATTTCCATCAGAAGCTCTTCTAAGCGCAAAGCTTAATATATATTGTGCCGCTATTGGCGTCAATTCTTCGACATGCAATGCGGCTAATACTATAATAGTCTATTCGACCATTTATTACTTCTACACAAAATACAGAATCTAGAAGTCTGTTGAAGAAACTCATTTGGTTCACTCTCTCATTCTTTCTCTCTTATCGGCTACGTGTAAATGCATTATAACACCACTTCGTCAATGTGGGCTACGTCTCAAAACTATGTAATTAATGCTCATAGAGTCCATTCTTACCATACTCTATAACTACTCTAACTTATATGCCAGTTCTCATATAACTTTAATACTATTTATTTCAAAAATCCAACCATTTATGATGTTTCTTAACCATAAAGACTTGCAATTAACTTATATCATATCAGACATTGATATCAAATTATCACTACTTCTATACCTATTAAACATTAAGTGTAATTTATGCTAATTGAATGTTTTATGTGCATCATTCGCCAGTTTATGCTTAAAGTTTGTATTGACAGTAAAGCATGTTATCCAACACAATAAACCCGAACTTCAATTATTAGTAGCAGTACTCTATTCTCAGCAATAGATTGACGAACGAATAGACTTTCGCATCACTTTTGTTCTCAATGTTGAACCGATCAATATATAAGAGGAAAAAGATACTAACTTTCAGTATGTTTGGCTCATTGATGTGGTAATACGAAGCAAAACGAGGCCACAATCCGTAGGGGAGAGTCAAGTAATTAAAGAAGTTTGTACTCACTGTTGATGAGTCTGCAATTTCTAGTTTATTCTCTATAACGCTGTATCGAAGGAACGCAATGAGGCTTCAACTATCATAAAGCGTCACAAATGCTCAGCCCTTAGAGATCATGTTAGTTCTGACGGTTTACTCAAGTTATGTTAGACTCTCTCTAAAATACGAACGAGATTGAGCATGAATAAAAAGATGAGCTCAAGTGTATCTATACTATTATAATGCATAGTCACGAATCACTCCATTACTTAAACGGCTAGTTCGAGAATCGCTTACAGACCAATACAAATTGTTTCATCAAAATAATAATCTATTCTAAGTTAATACCTCATTCAACTTTTTTTTATCTTTTATTTTAATTTAAATATTCAATCATATTCTTAAATCATATTTTCATTTATTTTTAAGAATAAAACAATCATTAATCAATGTAATTATTAAATTAGAATTAATTATGTTTTAGATTCCATTTCGTTGAGTTCTAAAGTTTATGAATTTTAGGTATATTTAACGCTTCCATTAATCAAAATTTGGAAAGAAGTTACCTTTAATATTTGAGAAAAGTAAACAAAATTCAATGAATTTTAAACCAAAATTATTTAAAATTTTTGTAATGAACTAAAGATGATATTTCTTTATTCAAATTAACATTACAGACAGTTATTGGAGTTTAAGTAAAGTTGCACTTCGGAGAATTGAATTGATTCAAATGATGCCAATCAGAATTAGTTAATTGTAAAATCTCAAAATACATTTTCCTTGATATTAAAGCTAAACTGAAAACGTTTAAGACTAATTGAATTATCTTTAACTTTTTTGATGAAAATAAAAGTGAATCAGTGATAAGACAGACGTTATAAAATGAATACAGAGCATAAAGTTGTTTATTACAAAACTTTGAAAAAAATTAGGCGAATAGAAACGTGAATAATGTTGAGAGTAAATAACATATTTAACGGCTAAAAAGCAGAAAGAGAAACATCTCATGGGAATGAAGCTCGTAAATAAAGTGAAAGTCAAATACAATTATTTATGCATAACACGATCATTTGAAAATATTGCTTCGGAAATGTTGAGCAGTGTATACACCGTTCAGCGTAACAGCACTTATACCGTAATATAATACATAGTCATGAAACATTCATCATTTTTCTATAAGTAAACCTCATTTCTGAATGCAGTTTAATGTAAGTCGTTTCAAAAATGCATTGCTTTCCCATTCAATTGCGTGGCATTGCATTCCAGTACTAACTGTAAGTTTCAGCTCAGTTTCAATATATTTTGGCAGTTATCATGAGTGAATGTACTGGAAGGCAAATTCTATAAACCAATATTTTAAAAATTCAGCCCCATTTCATATGTTCTCTCAGTTTCAGTTCACAATTTGTGGCACTGAATGACCTCTTCAGTGACATCACAGCAATAAATCCGAGTTTAATATAAAAAGCATACGACGAGTCAAAATAAACTCTTCTTTATGCTTAAAATACTGTATAACTTGATATAAGAAACTGTATATAATTTGTTTTTCATTCAATCAAATTAAGAGAAACCATTTTACAAATAAATTTTTCATAATTTTAAATAAATTTTTCATAATTTTAAATAAATTTTCCATAATTTAAAATAAATTTTTCATAATTTTAAATAAATATATTGAATTAAATAATCGATTGAACGAAAACGATTGAACAGCTAGAAAGAAAGTAATTGTTAAAATAGGCAAAATGGGCGTTAAGTTTAGTCTGAACAGAAAGATAATAGCAAAGATGCGTCAAGTTTTATTTTGTAGAGCATTATGCTTATGGTAGTCCTGCCAGCGTTTTTGTAGCCATGAAATCATGCGACACTATTCGAATATCAATTGGTATTATAAAGTAAAGCAATAGAATGGATATATATATAAAGTTGATGTTAGCACAAAATCGACAAAAGCTGCTCACAACTATTGCCAACTTTTGCAGCTCAATCGATTTCAAATCCCATCCTCAGGAAACCATTCAAGCTATAGTTGGTGTGCACTTCAGAGATGTGTAGAAAGATTCAAACTCTATTCTCTATTGCCATTCGTCTCTCTCTCTCTCTCTCTCTCTCTCTCTCTCTCTCTCTCTCTCTCTCTCTCTCTGCCGTCTACTAAAAAGGCATTGCATTAAAAGTTGCAAGAGTTTGAAATTGCAAACTAGAGCAATGTGTGCATTATTAAAAAGTGAATTGGCTTTGCCTTCCAGATACTAAATAATACTACAGAACCAAAGCTCAATCCCGATTTCTTATCTTCTTCAATAATTAAGGGCTTCAATTGAGATCTTTAAAACTTGTGTAATGTTTGCACCCCTTCAGTCATTAGTCACTTATTTTCAGTAGCTTTGATTGTGCTCTCTTTATGATGAAGCAATTCAATATCAGACAAATTTAGAAATATTTTCTATCCACACACAGTCTTTATTGAAGCTTAATTGAGGCGCTAAATGAAATTTAAAATATCAAACTTAAAATGTACTCATGTTTCGTGACTAAGCTTAAAAGCATGCATTGCTTCTTATACTATCAGATGTGCCACTTATTGCGCCTCTTTCTCAGGTATGATTGATCGAATTTTCACCAAATATAATCGAATGTATACATTATTTAAAAAAATTTTATCGAGAGATCGCTTGAACATGCGTTATAATAAGTCAGTTAATTGATATTATTCGTAATCTGTACCAGAGGAACATGAGATGGCTATTAAATATTTTAATTGTTTAATCGTGGCTTAATAGCAACGGTGAATAAGTTTATCTTCTAATTAAATCCAATGAAAAGTTGATAAAACTTAGAATAGTTAAAGCTTTAATAAACTTAATGACTTAACCACAAACTACTCTAATAAAAATGTTTCAATTTAGATGATGATAGTATGATAGGACTATTACTAATATACGATTATATAACTTTATTAATCTTCTGATATTATATAGATTATAATATTGAACTAACTTAAGTTATATACTGAGTTATCCGTTACTATTGAGTTCTAAATTTTTTTGGTGAGCAATGGTTGACAACTTGGATGACAAGACGGGAAATTTGGTTGATGGCATTGACGTTTTAGCTTGTTCAACAAATTTAGCTCTTGTCGCATGGAATATAAGCCTGTATTTCACTTACTTTTGTGTATATATATCGATCGTGCTCCGCATGCAGAGGCGTTTTTTGAAACGCGGGATCAGAACTCAAAAGAAGATAATGCAATGCGATGCCATGCATTGCAAAAGGTCTAATAGCAAAAGTTGGCAATGGCTTTATGAGGATAGCAAAGAGAAACGGAGTAAAGTTATAGTATCTATGAAACGAAAGCCTTCTCGCTCGATATTGTGTCACTAACGTTGGATTATAGTTTAAGTTGAATGCTTACTTTGAAATTCACGCTCTGATGGAAAATCAAGCGCCAGAGCGCCAGCGGGGCAATAAAAAACATGAATACGGAATCGATCAGAATAACCAATCTTTACCCAAAACTTACTCCTGCTTCACCTCAATTCAAAACTCCGATCTTAGCTTAGTATAGTCTATATTATTAACCTTATAAAACCTCACAACCAGTCACTATCACAGATAATTTGCGAGCAAAATCAAAATGTGATTCAGTGTTTACTACTTTTTTGCTCAATAGATAAATACATGGATGAGTGCCAACAATATTCTGATGTGAATAATGAGCAAAAGCACTTTAATAGTAGTGCACATTTGATGCACAATTATTATCGTGTTGATGGTTGTGTCCAACTGGTTATATGTGCTCAGTTGAGCACAATATAGTTACTCTACTTTACTACACAATTAGACCAAATAGTACTGCAAATTCTACCCAATTATTATTATTATTATTATTAACATACATTACAAGCCTTTATCAAATATAATAAAATAATGAAAAAGCATAAAAATAACTGCAATAAATAGACATTAGTTGAGTTATTCAATTTATTTAATACATATGCATATCTATAACTAATTACGATTATAATGTTATTATGAAGTTTTTAAACATTTTGAGCTTTCATAAAATGCTACTCACATCAGACATCAGACATCAGACATCAGACATCAGACATTCCTTAATGCAATGCTTAATTGGAGACGCTGTCAAAGTTTGTTAATAAGTGAACTTGATTTTTAATATCTAAATCGAAAAATAAGAGGTGGAGCAATATTAACCTAATTAAAGTTGTTTTAATTGGCACACCTAAAAGCAATTATCAATGAGCTATTAATTACGATCGATGGCATTTGATCGTTGAATCTGTCATCAAGTATTCAAACGCCTTTATAGTATGCGTGCAAGTAATCGGAAGGTCATATAAATTACATAATTATTATACCATATTGAGATCGAAAAGGGTATATTAATGTGAGCAAAACGAATTACAAGACACATTGGATGTGTCGCATAGCATTACGTGCTTCATCTAATTTTGTACCTATTTTTCCTTCAAACCGTCTTCTTTGCCTTTTAATATTGCCACAGATTGATTATCTTACAGCTAACATAGCTTAAAGCTTATAGCTTTTGCAGGTCATTTAGTCAACATCAATCACTATCATTTTATGCGTTGCTAATGTTAGTTACGCTCTTAACTTAACTTACATTATACTAGTTTAACAGTACTATATATACAGAATCTCTACTATCTCTACACCACTATTACAATATACAGACAATATATATACTCAATATATGCAAACAATAATTCATTCTCAATAACAACACCTATATATTACACTATACTATACTCTATAAACTAGTTTATGCCCAAACAGAATAAAAAATATCACTAATTAAGTGATTACTCATCGCTCAATCTTTTTAAAATCAATTCCAGACACAATTTAACTTTTAAAAAGTTATGGAAAAGCGCTTTTAAAAACATTTTCTTATTATTAATTGTCTGATAGAACTCGTAAACTGAAAATTTAATTATTTTCTAGAAATATTAAACTGTTTTTGTATGAGATGAAAGTAATTCCCTTAATAGCTTACAATAGCTTACATTAACCTAACATTTGATGTACCATAAACTTTATTTAGGAATTATACGTTAATAAATGCTTTTTAGATTCAAAAATTCATGGTTTGCGTGATTCAGAGCTTTAGATCATTCAATCAAACGAATCAAATACATGACAAAGAGTAGCAATACATACATAAAACTATCAATAATTTTATGAATGAATAGATTGTTCGCTAACTTTCAACTGATCTCTACTAAAGAGAGTCTATATCAGAGACATAATTAAATGAATTCAAAAGTTTTTAAATGTCATTTAAGTTCATACCGTATAAAAAACTTTTGAAATAATGTTATTAATCGTTATTTTGATTCACGAATGCATATAATTTGTTGCTTTGAGAGCAATAAAAAAGCTATTATTGATTTAATAGCTTTCTTGAAAATCAATAATCCATTTGTGAAGAAAGTGTGTCTCCATCTCATGCTGTATACACTCTATAACAAGAACTTAGATCTCAATCAATTGATAACAATTCAATATTACAATAATAAACTTAAATAATAAGATAAAACTTATTTATTGATTGATAAGAATATAAAAACATCAATAATTTGTATAAATTGTAATATCATTCAGTCCATGATTTCGGTAAATATTTAAGTACTGATGAGTTAACCCATTAATTGTATACAAACTATTGGACAAAAGTGTTAAGTTTTAAGGAAACGCTTCCCTTTTCATCACAGAAATACACTTTTTGAGCCATTTTAATGAAAAGTCCTGTTTCTACAACTCCTGCAATCATTTTGATATTAGTGTTGATTTGATCCCAATCACAGAGTTCTTGAGTATTTGGAAACTTCCAGTCGATTATAAAGTTTCCGTTATCGGTGACCAGTGGACCAGCTTTTGAGACACCCATTCGTAAATCAGCTGAACCTTTATATAATTTCTCAATTTTTGTTTTAACTAAAAGATAACTCATAGGAATCACTTCAATGGGAACACCTTTTGTCCAATTCTGACCAAAATTAGTTGACCTTTTAGTATAATCTGCGACTATTATTAACATTTTGGAAGCCGAGGCCACTATCTTTTCCTGTGCAAGACATCCACCGCCACCTTTTATTAGATCTAGTCTTTCATCCACTTCATCCGCGCCATCAATCGTTAGATCAAGTTCTGGACTCTCTTCTAAATCACTTAATTTTAATCCATATTTTCTTATTAATTGTTTTGCCTGAATATTAGTATTTAATTAATTAATTAATGAACAAATATTTAATAAACTTAATAAATAATGAAATAAATGAAGACCTGATAAGAAGTCGGGACACAAATCAGATCCAATTTTTCCTCTTTTACTCTTTGAGCCAATCGTTGGACGCCATAAATGATTGTCGAACCGCTTCCGATACCAATACGACTAGTCTTTGACTGAATTCATATTGATTTTAAAAATTAAAATTTAATAAAAATTTGATAAAAGACAAACCGAAACATTTTCGTCGACGGCTCGAATGGCCGCTAATTTTTTGGCTGATTCTAAAGGATTTGAACTCATAATTGAACTAAATTTGACTGATTTTAATAGTATTGATAAATAGTTTTGACTTAAAGTCAAATATGAGAATAGCCTTGAGTTATATGTCAAACATTTCATTGCATTATATTTACATTAAGTTAATAGTTATTCATTAAATTAGAGGATATTTTCCTATTTTTACATTATATTTAAGATAAAGTACTTTAAAAACTATTTTTTTCATTAATAAATAATTCAAAAACTATTTGTTTTTTACATTGAATTTAATGAGAAAAATCTCAGAAAAGAGACGCAATTATTTGTATGTAATTTATGTACAATTTATTCACTTTAAAAATTATCAAATTTTACAAAAAAACATAATTTCTGAGCATTTAAACAAAAATCCTAGACTTTCAACACGTGTTTATAATAAACTAATGTAAATATTGATATTGAATATTGTTTTGAGTATTAATAATAATTAATTGAATAATAATTAATTGAATAATAAAATGAGTGATTTTAAGTCGACGACATCATCAACTTTGCCGTCAATAACAGAACCATTGACTGAATCCGCAAACTATTGGCAAAACTCTTTAGAGTCGGCAAAAGTTGCAAAAGAATTTTCGGCCATTGATTGCATTGATATTAATTCAACACATGATATATTAGTGACTTCTTCGACACGAATTGCAATCTATGAATACTATAGTCTTGAAGTGAAGCGATCTTTATCTGCACCTAATTTTGTGCCACTATTTGGCGCACATTTTCGTAAAACAGATTCAAAATTAATAGTTTGTGGTTCTAGTGATGGAGTGGTCAGAGTTTGGGACATAAAAAATAGTAAACCATTACGTTCTTTGGGTTCTAATGAGAAGAACAAAGAGTCGAAACATTCGGCAGCCGTTCGAAGAACTCATTTTTGTGGTAATTCTCAAGTGGTTTCATTCAGTGATGACAAGAACATAAAGCTTTGGGATATCACTGAAGAAAGTGTTGTCTCAACATTTGGTGATAATAAGAGTGCACACAATGATTATATACGAGCGTCACATGTGATGGAAAGCTCTTCAACAGTAATATCTGGTTCTTATGACCATAGCGTTAAACTATGGGACGTGAGATCACCTCAAAAAGCTGTCCATAATTTAGATCACGGCTCAGCTGTTGAATCGATTACTGTTAGAAATCTTTTAGCGATATCTTCGGGCGGAGACACTATCAAAATATTCGATATAATTGGCGGAAAAGTATTGAAAACTTTAGTTAAAACACATCACAAGACAGTTACGTGTGTTTATAATTATGGTCAGTATTTATTGACCGCTTCTATTGACGGACACTTAAAAGTTTATGATTCAAACTTCAATATCGCCGCTTCGCTCACTTATTCTCCATCACAGCTATTGAGTTGTGCTCTCGATGACAAAGTATTAGCAGTTGGTGCTAATGATGGACTCTTTTCTGTTAATAAATTCAAAGGAAAATCAATATACGATCAAAACATTAAATCCAACAAAACTAAAGGCAATCGATATTTTAGAAATGAATATTTCAATGAAGTCGAAAGTTTCAAAAGAAAGAATGAAGTCTCTGAAGGAACGATTGTTGTAAAAGATGTTAAAAAGAATAAGCTTTTTCTCGAAAAACACGATGAATTGTTGAAGAAATTCAATCATTCTATGGCTCTAAACAGAGTATTGCGCGCAAACCCTAATGAACCTGAAGTTGTGGTCAGTTTTATGCAAGAATTAATAAGAAGAGGAGCTATTAAGTCATCTCTCGCCGGAAGAACTGATAAACAAATTAAACATATCGTTGAGTTTTTGGTCAAATATCTAAGAGATCCCCGATTTAGTCGAATATTAGTTGATGTTTCGCTCATTTTAACCGATATCTATTTGCCTAATATTAATCGTTCGCTTGAAATTCAATCGATGTTCAAAAAGCTCAATCATATTATTAATAATGAATTGAATTCTATGCAACTAATGCTTGAAATCTCGGGACAGATCTCTTCACTCATTAATAGTTCAATTAAATAATGTTTATTGAATAGAATAACTATAAAGATTCGTCATTTTATAATTCAAATGTAAAAAATAAAGTTTCAAAATTAAAAACAGAACCAATAATTTCAAGCCTTGAAATATTTAAGGGTTTAAAAGTGGGATCAAATTGAGTAATTGAACATTCAATACATTATGAAATAATATTAGACCTCTTCAGCAGTTGATCTCATCGAAAATGGAGTCATTCCTTATGAATTCATAAATTATTATAAAAATATTTTCATCTAATCAATAAAATTATCAATTAATAGATCAAAAATCATTGCATCACAAGAATAATTATCAAATAATATTTATCAATATTAATGTTTGACTTTAACTATGTTTCAGTTCAAACATTATTTCTCGCTTTTTAAGCTTTTTTAATAGAATTTATTATAATGTTATTTAGATTTTATACAACAGATTCAGTTCAAAAGATTGTTTTAAATAACAATATGTCAAGTTATTAAACTCGAGCGAATTTTTTGACCATAATTAACTTGAAAGCTCATGAAGTTATATTTTTATGTTAAATAGTTTTCCTTAAGTATAATTGACTGCATTAATCAAATTGAAGTATTCATTCGCAGTGATTCATTGTTGAATTGATTTAAACAGTTGTGCGCACCAACAATAGACAGATTGTCAATTGAAATGAAGATCAAATAACCAATTAAATCCAAGTTGAAAACAATCATATTTTTATTAAGATGAAAAGATCAGAATCTCAATCAAAAAACTCTAATTCTTTTATGCCATTGATATCGCCTAAAACTTCATCAGAATCTGATGAAGAATCTGGAAATAAAACAACACATTCATCCTCAACATTGACTTCATCACAAGTTTCGCCAATACTTTCCTCGAATCAGAAACTAATTGAATTTGAACCTAAAATCACTGATTCATTCGTGCCATTGATATCACCTGAAACTTCGTCATCAGAGTCAGAATCGATTGATGAATATAAAGAATTAAAACCAAAACTTTCTGAATTAGTTCCAAATGTTAGATCTAAAGATTTAGAGTCAGTAATAACTGATAAATTATCGTTACAGACATCACCTCAATATTCATCAAATGAGTCTCCATTGGGATCAATAATAGAATACAGAGAATTAGAGACTTTATCGGACCTCACGCTTAGGTCTCCTTCGGAAGAGTTTAAAACACAAGAATCAATTCAATCTACAAAGAATTCAGTGAATTCATCATCAAATGAATCCGAATCAGAATCAGTTAAAATTGAAAGTGAAAATCAAGAGTCAGAACCACAGACAACTCAGTCTTTTTCCACCAAAGATTCAAAATCAGAGCCATATTTGGATTCAACAATAAAATATGAAAAAACACAATTACGCGAAAGAAGGCCATTATGTTATAAAATTAAAAAATATAAGTCTAAAATCAAGTCTAAATTTTATGATCAAAAATATAGATTTTCTTCTCCAGAGAATGATAATGCTTGCGGTCCAACATATTGTGATCAATTTTGTGGTTTTATTGGTCGCAATCGACATGATTGGAAACCAATTACTGGAGAAGAGATTGAAACAAAACTAAAGCATCCTATTATTGAAGCGATGGATAAATTTATAGCACATGAAGACTATCTTTCTCGAGTTAAATCAAATCAAAATCATGAGATCATAGATGATAATCAAGAAAACGAATCTCAAATGAAAAGAACCGAAGAAATAGGGAAAAAATATTGTTTAGAAAGTGATTTTCCAAATGTTATTAAATTCAGAGGTGATAAAAAATCACTTAAACCTGAATTATCAACGATTCAAGATTTAGAAAATGAATTCAAATCTAATGCTCAAAAAGTAGACAACTTTTGGCAAAGTTATGGTTCAGAACGAAACAAAAGAATATTTGAAAACAGATATGATTCATATGATAAATATAAGAAAAACAAAGATGAATGTAAAATGAAAAATGAGAAAGAGATGGAAAGATGTCGTAAAGAAATAGAAATAACAAATAAGCATGAAATGAAAAGACAAGGATTGATAAAAAATGATAATTTTTATCAAGATTTAGATGAACACAAATTTTCATTACCAAAGAGAAACTTCAATAGAATAAATAAACAGATAAAGAAACGATTGAATGCAGAAGAAAATTAAACTAATTTTTAAACTTTGAATTAAATAAAAGCTCGATCTAAATGTCTTTCGATTTTAATTTATATTTAAGGCTTGAGTCAAATAATTAAGTACTCATTAATCATAACTGAATATATATTTCAATTTAAAAGTTTTGACTTAATAAAAATTTACTAAATATTGTTTAACTTTTCATTCCTGAAACAGATATCATTTGATTCAATTACAGAGAAAATAAGTTTGAAAATCAGAATTAGTGTTGAATTAAATGAATGAATAAAAAGAAATAAAAATTCAAATGTAGAGAATCGACACTTTATTAATTAGAAATCATAATTATATCGAATACAAATGGAAATACAATATTACTATTATAGGTGAATATTGCTTATAAGTCGATAAAGTTCATCAAATTTATGAATTTGTCTGAGAAAGTAATCGCCATAACGTCGCGCAACTTTAGTGTCTGCGATATGTATCATATCCTATAATAAATAATTTTAAAATTAAATATCAGTGAAAAGTATAAGATATAAAATTGAAAACAAACTTTTTCGATATAAAAGTCGACATCAGATCCCGATTGAAACTCTCCCTCTAATCCTGACTGCCCTTTAGTCCAAACAAGATTTTGCATTTTATGTTTAAAGCAAAGAAGATTTTTAGTGAATTCATTTTGAGGCAATTCAACAAAATTAGCCAATTTTGCGATAGGCATTGTTGTGTACAATTTTAGATAACTTCGTATTTCAAGTAATGGATACTGTTGTGCCACTTCGTCGCAGAAGACTCTCATTTGATGTTTCCAGGGGTCGCTTTTCGGTGCTGTCGGGGCTAATGGATTGTCAAAAATGCCGGCAACCGGAGAAAGGAATTTAGGGCACGAATGCTTAAACACATTCTCAAATTCTTTGAGGTCTCCTCTTTGCAACTTCTGCATAGAATCAGACATTTTTTCGGTCAACTGCGAGAGAACGCTTTCATCGATTCTTTGCGGATGTAATGCCAGACATATAGATAAGAGTTTATACATTTGTTCCGTTTGTTTTTCAATGAGTTCGACTTGAAAAGTACGGTATTGATGATACATCTGTCGTGTTCTTTGTAAATATACCAATATGTTAGAGAAGGTTCGAATAGCGTCTGAATACCTTCTCATCATCATATATGCAAAACCAACATAATAGAAAGTAGTCATTTGACACGCCAGGACTCGTGCCGTTGCCATCATTTGCAATTGTTGTCGATTTAAGTCTATGTTTTCCAATACTTTAATCGCTTGATAGTAATCGCCTAACAATGAATGCAAACGTAATAAACCAATTAAACTGAAATAACCCAACATTTTGTAAAGCGGTTGTCGACCGAACTCTCCTGAGACCAGATCTGGATCTCGACCGCTATTAAACTCTTTCAACTGTTCGTTAATGTTTGACTTATCGACCAATGAATGTAAAACATTAAGAACTGAGTGAACGTTCCATACTTTGGGACTATTTCTCAACTGTTCCAACTCTTGTTCAGTCAATTTCTGAACCTTTCCTCTAAATATACTAAAAGACTGGAACTGATAAATGAATTCATCAATAATATCCCAAAGCCATTGATTGGGGAGTTCGAGAGCCACCGGCTGTTCAGCACTCAATATATAGTTAAATAAATGGCAATAATTATAATACGATTCAAATCTGTGTTCAATACTTGGCTGACATTTAGCATAAATGTGACGATAATATAGCTCTTTATAAAGTATGAGAAAAATTCTATCCTCTTCTGTAATAAGTTCTAATACTTGGTGTTCGTCCGGCCACGAACTCGAGTTATAATAATTATCCGTTAACTTAACGAATGTGTTCTCGTATAAGTTCTGAATGTCGTAAACATTTCGTTCATTAATAGCTTTTTGTAATAAAACCAAAAAGTCTTGAACCAAATCTGGGACTAAATTATGTTTGTATTGACCATTATTTTGACGCAAATCAGAGCCATGAAAACCATACGAATCAACTGCTGTTCCGTATTCTAACTGTTATATTAATTATCAATTATTATTCATTTAAAACATTGTCTTTCATATCATTTCAAAGAAACATCGAATGAAAGTGTAATTATTTGTCTGATAATTATTTGAATAACTGATTCAATACTCACGTCTTCGTATTCATCATAAGAGCTGTACATTTTTCTGATGTTTTAACAATTAATATATAAATGATTATCAATTATATTAAGAATCAATTAATTATTAATCAAATAATGAGTGAAATAATGATATTTTTCATACACGTTGTCATCAGAAAAATGTCTTCAATTGAATATAAATTACGTCAAAATTAACATTAAATACCCTTTAAATGAATTGATATTTGTTTACAAACTTAAAGCAAAAACAAATGTTTTATTTAAAGTTAATTTGTTTGAAAAGTAAACAAAACTTAATTTAAAATAATAATTAAAAGTAAATACTTGTAAAAGAGATGACAATAAGTTGTAATATTCCTAAAAATCTATTAAAACAAATAATAGAAATATTTCCGAATCGGATATCATTTGCTTTCGGTTACGGTTCGGGAGTTTTTAATCAAAGTATTGCTAAAAATGGGAACAAATCAAGTGATAAATCAGCAAAAAATATGATTGATTTAATACTAGTGGTCGACGACTCTATTGAATGGCATAAAAATAATCTAATAAAGAATAGAAGTCATTATTCAATGTTAGGTTATTTGGGACCCAAATGGTTGTCTTCAATACAAGAAAGTTTTGGCGCAAAAGTATATTTCAATACTCTTATACCTATTCATAATTATCTCATTAAATACGGTGTCATTAATACTAAACATTTAATTAATGATTGTCTCGATTGGGAAACACTTTATGTCAGTGGAAGACTTCATAAACCAGTTTTTGTACTAAAAGATCCCAAAAATAATGAGTTAACAAATGCTTTGAAAATCAATAATCAATCGGCACTTCATTCGGCTTTACTTTTAATGTCTGAAACTTTCACTGAAGAGCAGTTATATCTGACAATCGCTGGACTTTCATATACTGGAGATTTCAGAATGATTTTGGGTGAAGACAAACAAAAAGTATCGAAAATAGTTGGGCCGCAAATCAATAATTTTCGTAATATATATCAACCTCTTATTAGTTCAGATACTATGAATCAAATCGTTTGTTGGAATTCAAACTCTAGATCTTATATTCAAGACTGTTCTTCAAATGCAATGTTATATCATTTGAATTTATTGCCCAAAACTGTTCAACACATTCTTTCTCTCGAATGGATTAAAACAGAAAGTTATAGAGATATCGATGATGTTATGCAAAGTCTGGCCCATAGTATTGAATGTAAAACTAATGTCAAAACTGCTATTCAAAAGATAGTTTGGGATTCGAGTTGGTCTCAAAGTTTTAAAGGAATTTTTACGGCAGGACTTTTCAAATCAGTTCGTTATAGCTCTCAAAAACTTAATAAAATGTTTAAAAGTTTTTAATTATATAAAGTCTAGTTTTAAAATAAGTATTTATTAAAAAAGTTCATGTTTTAGATTAGATCTGAATTAGTTGTTAAATGTTTTATTTCAACTTTTATTTATTCAACAGTCAAAATGATCATAAATTTTAATTATGTTTATTAAAAGCCAAACGTTTTTAATCTAAACTAAATTCATATTCAAGGATAAAATATGTTAAATAAAAGATCAATTTTCAGATTGAAGTTAAATTATATTTAGATTTTTAAAAAACTATTTATAGCAGATATTTTGAATCGCGTTTAATTTCATTTATTACTAACTTTAGAACTTTTTTATGCCAAATATAAAGCGATGAATTGCCGTTATTTCTATTAAACAAACTATTACTTATTGTGAGCTTTTAAAGTGATTGATTGTCAGTTTTACGCATTAATTCACATTTCGATTACTTTCGTATTATTTCAAATAACTCAATGACTTTCTGTAAAAATATTGTTTGCTTTATACAGAGTTGGCATTGAGTTGAAAAAAATAAGACTACATTATAGTCAAGGATTAAGATTTTTAGATTCAAAATTGATTTATGATTCAAGATAATTAAAAAAAGTTGAATTGAATCAAAATTTCCATTCATTAAAATAGGAAATTGAAATTTAATGACAAATTTATAAAATTGATGTTCACCTTTGACAGAAGCTTTCAAGCTATTGAATTGAAGAAGAGATAAAAGTTTTCTTCAAATCTAAAGCTGAAGTTATTTAATTTATTATAAAATAATGCGATTTTCCAGAATTCTTACTTCAGTTATTTTTCGAAACAAATGCGTATCTGAGGCCAGAAACTAAATGTATAAAATAATGTTTAACTCTTTCTTTATGTGGGCTCTCTATACAGATCTAAATGCATCGAAAGGGTATCAAATCTTTATTTCTTAGAAAAGCTATTTATTTGTAAAAGATATTAAGAATGCCTTAAATGAAAGTTTTGAATGAGATGTGAAAACAGAAACATTTAGACCGCCCGCTCTTTTCAATAATACTTTGATAGGCAAAACTCATTCTATC
>JAQFXV010000411.1:0-23311 GCA_034694065.1 Camisia spinifer
CCAAAACTCACGATACTTTCATTGTTGAGCAACATTTGAAAACTGTCTACGAATGCATGTTTTCAACTGCAACTCATTGAAAAATATTGTTATTTCAATAATATTAATATTTATGATTGTAAACAATTTAATTATAAAGTCTATGCTTTTATTATAGATAGAAAACGTCAGGCTATTAAACAAGTACAAGACGTATGGGAAGGAAATATCTCATAAATGAATAAATGCCTCAAAATATATCATAAGAATATAATTTTTAATACTGTATTGATATTTGTTAAAAAATTTATTGGTCTGTTATTGAGTTAAACATAATTAAAATCGTCTCAAGTTTTTACAATTGAAAAATTTTGTGTGAAATTTATTTATATAGTAATTAATAATTGAAATTTAGAACAAGTCATCGATATTGAGGTTTGTATTCTTTGGCTGAACCATGAATTGATCCATATCTGAATCGAATTGCATTCCAAACAGAGTTTGTTCGTCGATAGCGAACAAGTCTTTAGTGATCGAGTCATTCACTTCTGACATAAGCTCTTCTTCAATGGGAAACATGGACTCAATTTCATCCATGAATTTCGAGTTTGCGTTACAATTGGTTTCGACTTCGGTTTCAATCGATTTCATATCATTTGGATTGAAACCAATGTTGAACTCTTGGGTTGATTTGAGTGACTCTTTGGCAACAGATTTGCTTTTGTGTTGAACTTTAGTAGTGATGGTTTGCTTACAACTCAAAACATTACTAACATTTCCGAAAGCCTTTCGTGAAGACTTATTCAATGGTGTCTTCACTGGACCAGAAAATACTTTACTTATTATAGGAGTGTTCGATACGAGACTTGATTTTCCATTAAATCCTATTAATTATTATTAAATTCATTTTATTAAAAGTATTTCATATTAATCAATGAATATATAAATAAAATGACCTGAAGTTTGAATTTTATTAAACGATTGAATGCCAGTCAAGCCATCATTTTCTTGTTCAAAATTCATTTGAGCCATAATTATATTCAATTCGAAATCTATTTAATAATTAATTCAATCACAAAAAGAGAATCTTTTTTAAAATCAAACTATAATTAAATAGTAAAATGAGATTTGATTTAAAGTGTATTCAATTAAATACCAAAAGACAGTTGTAATGAAAGCAAAAGTAATAGTAATTCAAACGAATGCCGCCAACAATTCAATTGATTTTACAATAGATTAGAGACTGAAACGGATTTTTATGCATTCATATTATGAGTCGATTAAAGTTTTAAATAATTTCAAAACGAATGAGTCATTGATTACTAGTTTATTAATACGTTTTGAACTTATTATATATAGTTTTCTTATGAGAAAAATAATATTAAGAATAGATTAAATTGAACTAAAAATTATTTCAGACTTTACTCATTATATGTCCGGAAAGACTACTAATAGTTAAAATATTTTGTAAACAATTTGAAGGATTGAAAGAGTGATGCAATCATTGTTTACATTTAAGTTAACTTTTATATCAATTAAATTATTGTTTTTATCATTAAAATGAATGAAAATTTATTAATTATTAAAAGAAAGGAAAAATGTTTGACATTAGAAAGCCTTCCGTCAGACATATTATATGTAATATTGAATTATTGCGACATTAAATGCTTGTATTCATTGAGCTGTTGTTCAAAAAAGTTTTATAATTTGCTTAAAAATGATAATTATTTTTGGCTTAAAAAGAGTGAGAATTCATTAGTAACTAATCAAATGTCGAAACAAATTAAGTTTCGTTCGACTCGTCTATTGAGTGGACGACAAAAATGTAAAATATCTTCAAATTGGAAAAAAGCTATTTATCACGAAAAACCATTAATTAAACACAAATCGAGGTTTTATTTGATTATAATTTGAAACTATAAGTTATTTTACGATTGAATTATATATAATTAACAGATATTTGCCGTGGATTTGGTTACAAAATGAGTTGTTATGGTTTACAAAAGGAGACACTATTTTCAAACATAAGCGAAACCATAAAACGGGTTCAATTTCTAATAATTATATAAATAAATTTCGGATTCCATACGAAGATATTTGTCGTTTTGTTATTAAACATGATTTTGTAATTTCTGGCGGAAGAAAGGGATCGATAGCTGTTTGGAATCAATTTAATGGAAAACCAATTGTCCATCAAATTAAGGCTCATTTTAATGATATTAATTGTGTTGACTTTTCATTAAATAATAATATAATTTCTGGCTCTAAAGACTCAAATATAAAGATTTGGTCACTTCAACAAAATAGTATTGACACGAATTTAAGTTTAAAATGTGATAAAACGATAACAATTAACGATAGGGTTTGGAGTATTGCTATCAATGACTTTAATCATCAGTTTATTGTGGGTTCTGCTGGCTGTGGACCTCTTAAACCATTACTTCTTTATGATATCGAAAGGTATCTTTCATTTAATACCAATAAACTAATTATGATATGCTTTTAATTACTTTCTATAATTAAATAAGTGGTCAACTCTTATCAGAATTGGGTAATAATTATCAAAGAGGAGCCGGAGTTCTTCACGCCTTATGGGAATCAGATAATCAAGTTCTTAGTTGTGGTTATGATAGTTGTATTCGTTTGTGGGACATGAGATCCACTCAAAACTGGTATAAATACTTCATTTTTGTGTTAACATTAGTTTTTATATTAAAAAACAATGAATGACTGAATGTATGATTTGTTTGCAGTGCAATGAAATGTGAAGATCCACACGATTCAGCCGTTTATTGTATTGCTTCCGATCATTTCGTTACCATTTTATCGGGAACCGCAAGATATGGTGTGACCAGACTTTGGGACAAAAGATTTGCGAATAAATGCATTCAAATGTATTACGTCGGAAAAAATAATAGTCCCGTATATTCATTATCTTTTGATCCGCAATACGCTTATATAGCACTCGAATCATCTATTAATTTGTTAACTTTTTCTTAAACTCATATTTAATGTCGAAAATATATTTATTTAAATTAATAATTAAAACTCAATCGTTATACCAGTCAAGGAATAGTACAGTGAATGCTAGGGTTGTTATGAAGAAAAGAACCCAAACTCTAAAGCCTGCGTTCTTTCTCATGGCTTCTCGTAATTCTTCATTTCCTCCTCTGATGTTTTCAGTCGATGATATTGTTGTCTCATTCAGTTTATTCATTTCTATCTCTTGTTTCAGTACATTATCGGTGAATATTTCTTGAAGTTTTGCGATTTCGATAACTTTTATTTCAATTTCACTGAAATGGGAAAAAAGTTAAGAAATAATGAATTATTATATAGTCTTCAGACTTACTTCACTTCATCACTCAATGAGTTCATTTCTTTATATAAATTTTTATTTTCCTCTTCAAACAATTGAAGTTCATTTTTATTTAATTCCAACTGTTTATAAGTTTCATCATTACTATAAACAACACTTTTGATTATGTTCTCATTGTTTTGCAATTTATGGCTTTCATTATTAGATTCCGGAAAATAATTCATGGAAAGAGTATTATTCTCTTTATTATCCGAATTGAGATTATTCTTTGATTTAGATTTATTGGAATCATTCAAAGTTTTGCTATTATTTGAGGAACTTTTGATTGCAATAATATTTCCCAAACGTAATAATCTCTGCTTTTCAACCGCTCTCTTGATTCTGATTGCCTTTTGTTGACTATGAATATCACAAACCATTTTCAAATAGTTTTCAATTAAATCAATGACAAGGCTTTGATGTTGTGATAGTTGAGAATTACTTTTTCTTTTAGCTATAAATCAGACAATAATTTGAGATTTATATGAAAATAATTGATTAATAATAATGAGACAAACCTTCGATTTTCAATACTTTGATGACATCATTACATATTTTAATAAAGTTTTCGACATCAGTGTCTATTTCATCGCGTTCTCTGTCTGTCATCATTGATGCCAAAGATAATAATGGACTACTATTTAGATAATAAATATATTATTTAAGTTTTATTAAAAATAGCTTACATTCAAATCAATAATAATTATATTTGAAAATAAAGAGAATCAAAACTTACTAAATATTGATATAATCTTTTCTATTGTCGAGTAAATACTTTTTCATGTCATTTATAGACTTAACCAAATCGTTAACTTTTCGATTGAATTCATTGTTTATATTATTTGATACTTTTTTCAAATAATTTGATTTTTTATTACCAATACTTTTTCCCAATTCATGAGAAACTATTTCATTGATTACACTGTTTTCGGATTTAATAGTTTGTAAACAATTTAAAAAAATATTTGTGATATCCATTTATTTATTTATTTCAATTGTTCCTTATTTTAAAATATATGCCTTTTTAGTATAATAATTATTATCGATAAATCAATAATGAAAACAATTAAAAATATTAACTTTATAATAATCTTTTAGACTAAACTACTGGTAACGTAACGTAACGTAACATTAACTTTAGTATTGCTTCACATAAATATGAAGAAATAATATGATAATCCAATAACTTCGAGCAATAATTACATTGAATCAGTTCAATGACAACACGTATTATATGAATGAACCAAACATTATAAAAGCAGAGGATTGTATTTTGAAATGATTCAGTCATGTTTTGGTAATCATTTATGAGTTAGACTTGAATTTAGTTTTTTGCTTAATATGAACATTAATTTGTATTAAGTATTATAACCTAACCTAAAAGCTGTCATTTTGATAGTATTACTAAATCAAATCCCAATTAATTGATTGTTTTTATGTCAGTTCTTGCTATTAATTGGAGTAAATCATTAAATGTAACTGACATTAAAAACTAATTCATTTCTTTCACCATTTCATGACTTGTGATCTCTTATTATTCGATGATTTATAAGTGAAGAGAATAAAAGCTTTTAAATACAAATTGAATCAAACAATAAAATTGCTTTTATGTCACTATTAATCCTTTCAAATAGATTTATGTCGGGATAAAAGTGCGTAAAGCAGACAATTATTACTTTAACTTTAGTTATAATTATTTTATTCTATTTTTAATAATCAATTATTATTTGTATCAATTTTTATAATAATTAAATTCATAAATATTTTGTATTAAAGAATTATGTTTTAAATAATTACAGTTTAATTAATAATAAAGGAAATGCTAAACAAGAAATCATCACTTATTTCAATAATAATATTGTTTTATAAATTTGGTAATTATTTAATACGTGGCCAACAATTAAATGAATCCCAAGAATCATGTTTTGCGGACGGCTTTTGTCCGGACATGAATTACGGCCCGCATTCGCCTTATATTCCATGCATTAATTTGTATGTATTTAAGAGTTGTTTCTATTTATAACTTATAATTAAATTAAATAAATTAAATATTTTTGGTGTTTAAGACCGATTGAGTTTCTTGAATGTGAAGAACCATTTGATCACAAGGGAAATGAATCCTCACGATTAGCAATGGGTTTCGGATGTACTAAAGTATGAATATTTGAGTATAAATGAAGTGCTTGTTTCCAAACCGTAATAACTCCTTGTAATGTGTTTTTGAGAAAATCGAGAAAAACGTTTTAACAACTATAGCTTTTTCGAAATAAAGTCAAACTTTGAGTGCAGTTTACTATAGGATTTAAGCCTTTTTCAGTATAAATAACATTTCCATTGATTTCCTCACCTAAAAATACATAGGAATAAGAGTTGATCACAATTTCGAAAACTTTGGAAATAAACACTTCAAATAAGTTATTAAAGAAATTGAGTTTGAATTAAATGAATTATTAGTTTGGAGGCCAAAGGCATGATGAGATGGAATTCACAAAACGAAACTGTACTGTTTTAGACACTATTCAATGCTATGGAGACAGAAATTTTTTGAAACCTAACTTTCCATGTATTAAGTGAGTCATGATTTTAATACTTTCTAATTATAGATTGATTTCTAATTGTTTTTATGCAACAGATATACCGGCCATTATTTTGTGACGACTTTACTCTATTCTCTATTATTGGGTTTTCTTGGAATGGATCGATTCTGTTTAGGACATACGGGAACAGCTGTTGGAAAACTATTAACATTAGGAGGAGTTGGCATTTGGTGGATAATTGATATTGTCTTATTAGTTACCGGACATCTAATGCCTGAAGACGGCAGTAATTGGATGCCTAATGCTTGATAACATTCATCCATCACTAATCATAACTTATTTACTCTATATTTCATTATTTATATATCTCTGACTCTACTCTATGTATATCTAATCTTATAAATCGTGTATAAATTAATTTAATTCAAATGTTTTTATTTATTTATTCAATTTGTTAATCTTAAGCTGACTTTTGTCTTATCTCTTATTAGACATGAGAGACTATTATATTGAGATAGATTTGTTTCCAATTAAATTATTTTTATACATCATTTTATAAGTATTTAATTATTAGATAAATAGAAGAATTGCACCCAATTCTAGTATTAATTATAAATATTGCTTTATTTGATTCCAACAGAAATTTCCAACAATTTGATTAATGTTTTTGATTAAAGATATGAAAATTATTATATATATAGTGCCGTCTTTTGATCGTTATTATAATAAACAGGTCCTCTCGTAAAGCTTTAATAAAACAACATAACGATGTAGTGAGGGATCAATTGTCACACTTTTAATATTTGACATTTCATTTTATTAGAGCTTTAATAATAATTTAGAACAAAAATTATAGTTTTAAGAATAAATTGAGTGTCCATTTGGAATCATAAATATAAGTTTTCGCTTATTTGTTTATCAATTAAATTATAGTCAACTTATTATGTATTATTAGTTTAGTATAATTTTTAAAACTATAAAACATTTAGAGGGCTATAAAAAATATCAAAAGATTGAGTCGTTGTTTGTGTTGAAATTGTATTTAATATCCGCTTTAGTGTTAGTGAAATGGAGTAATAATTGTTAGTGTTTTAAAGTTATCACACGATTACTCAATCTCTGAATCAGTCACTCATTAACCATTTATTTATAAATAATAATGTTATGTGATTTATAGCTTTATTCAATTATAATATTAATTATGTGAACAAAACCTATCTATTGAGTGATAACTCATTTAAATTTATGAATCATTGAATTCAAAAAACTGTAAAAATTAAATATTGATAAGAAATGATATCAATAGTTATTTTCTGTGATAACTAAATAATTGACAAATGTTTGTGTGCAATGAATGACTCATACATTCATTTAATTCATTATTACAATCATTTATTATTTCATTACTAATTGAATACATTTTTAATAACTTCTGACTTATTATTATTTATTTGTTGTCCAATTCCTAACTTTTTGATTAAACTCTTGAAGAAAGAGAATATTTCCCAAACATTGAAGTTTAATAATAATAATAACAAGTTTTGGATCTATTATTAAATTAATTATTATATCAATAATTATGAGTGCCTTTCAATCATATTTAGTTAATAAGACTTCAAATTAATTATAAAATGCAATTTTTATAATATTATGTTATGTTATAAGTGATTGAATTGACTCTTTTATCGCAAATTTGAGAAAAATTGTGTTAAAATCATTACATTTGAATGAATTGTTATCTTATATATGAATACTTGAAATAATTGTGAAATTAAGTGATTTAATATTTATTATCTTGAATTGATTGTGATATTAATATTGATGAGAAATGGCTGCACTTTTAGACAAAATCGGAAAGATTTTCAAAGGAAGTAATGGTGCGGCAGATGTTAAACGAAAGAAAGTTTACCATCACATCAGATTCAATGAAAATCCTGAAGACTTTTGGCATATTATCGGAGAATTAGGTGACGGAGCCTTTGGTAAAGTTTATAAGGTTTGTATTCATCTATATTTATGTCATTTTAAGTGTTAAAACAATTATCAAAATTTGATAAATTCATTAAAACTATTTGTGAATCAGTTTATCTTTAATTGAAACTTAAGGCGATTTACGTTACAGTTCAATAACTCTATACAAATGGAACCATAAATACTTGTCTCATATCTTCATCAAATATATGATAATATTTCAAATAAATATTTAATATTTATATCGACATTATGTTTAAATGTTTACGCCCTTTAACTTTCTTAAGTTCGATATTTCTCATGAGTTTATTGTTTTCTTATTATTCATTCACTCAATATTTGAATTGTCCTTAAATTCATTGAACCGTATAATAAACATAACGATTATGTTCTCGACTCTTGTTAATCGACTTTTCATTTAATAGACTTTAATGTCTATGTTTTTATTTACATATCAATGTCTTTATTAATTCAAACACCAATATATGTACAAACTCTTCAAGTTTGTCAACTTTTCTTCATAAGTCAACATTTTTATACGTCTCGAATTCTTGTTAGTCAACAAAAAGCCAGAGTTTTCTAAATTATGATTTGAGACTGATTTCAATATCACACCAGATTTGAAATAAGGAAATGCTTTTTTTCAATTCCAGTGCTATAAGAATGCGATCAAAACATTAATTCAAGTGAATGTTTACAGATTAATAAATACTGAACTCTTTTCCAGATTTTTAGATTAAATCTATTCTTTTTCAATTATTGTATTCATTCATCTAAATATTTTTGTTTGAATTTACTTTTGATGTTAACTCTTGTCGATAATTAATGTGAATTTTATGTAACTCTCGGCTTATTTAGAACAGAATTCTCTCTTAAGAGCAGATCGATCTCTAAGGGGTTAATAAAACAAAATGTAATTAAATTTCTATCTAAAAAACTGAATTCAATCGGTTATAGAAAAACTTATCTCTCTTTAATGGTATCTATCATTTGAACTTTAAAAGCCTTTCAGCCATAAGTTTTGATTAGATCTAAATTATGAGCCAAAGGATAATCATTAGAATGCACTTAAGCTTTATATAGAGTTTGTCTTCACAGCTATTAAAGTTCAATCTATTTTAATTCCATTAATTTAGTTGTATTTTTTAATATTCAAATTAAGTTTAATTATTTTAATCGATTGCTAACAAACTTCTAAATATTTGAGTCAGATTTTAGATGTCTTTTAAGGGTTTTCAACTATAATTTTATTAATTTTGAAAACTTTCAATAAGTTTAATATATTTTTGATAGAGTGTAACCTATATTATAATTCTCATCAAATTTGAACACCTCTTCATCAACCTCTTGACCTGAAATAGACTCGAATTATTCATTACAAATTGCATTTATTTTGAAGAACTGTATGTCAAAAGAAATAATTAATTCGAATTCAAAGTTTCAAAACTTAAAACTTGAATCAAACAAATTTAATAAAAATCATGAAAAATTTTAATTTTAAAAGTTGAAACTCAAATGTTTTTAATCGTTAGACAATTCGAAAAAAGCTAAAAATTAAATGCTTTTCTGAATAAACTTGAAACAAAAAATTTAATAAACAAATGATCGAATTTTATTATCGAAAACTTCTATATCTTTTCTGAAGAAATTTTGGAGGGAATTAAAATTTCAAAGGAATTGTTTGAAGATTCTATTCGTAAATTATTAGAGAACTCTTTTCAGGTAAACCTGAAGACAGTTTATATTTGAAAGAATTTGACATTAAATTTTAAAATCATTCTAAGATAGAAATGTTGCGATTATTTTTTAATTCAAATAAAATGCATTAAATGTTTTATAAATTTATATAATTTTAAATCATTTACAGCACTATATCATTAAAAAGTCTTAACATTCAAAATGAGTTTCATTTTAGTTTAACCCAAAAGTAGATTAAATATTTTTACCTTATTTTGACTCAATCTCAGTGAAAAAAGATAGTGAATTCAATTTTAATGGAATACTCCTTTTCTAGGACTTGATTTACATTTTCATAAAAACTCTCTCATTTACTCCTCTTTTCGTACAACAAATTGAGAAGCAATGCATAATTGAATGTCAATTAACTTTTTTCTATCAATTTTGGTCCGAATACAACTCAACAAATTGAAAATTTATTAAAGTTATGATTCAATTAACTAAATAACAGAAACTAAATTATGATTTATTATTTCATTCCTAATCTCAGGGCTTAAAACATTGAGTTTAATGCATACGAATTTCAACTGAAACATAAATTATTAAAAACAATACTTTTTATTGTTTCAAATATTGTTAAAAATATGAATTATTAAAACTGATACAGTATTAAAGTTAAGATAATTTAGGTGTTTATACGATAAATCTGACAACAAATTAAAATCTCAGCCAATTATTTTTGCAATTTTTAGAATAAATTGTTTTTTTTAAAAATAGTTTACTGTTTGTGTGAATTGATTCAGAAAAATACCAGTTTTTATAGAAATTTCTGCTCAAACTTTTAACGCTCTGAATATTTTGATGTAATTGATATTTGAGCTGATTTGAAGTGACATTTACATTGACGCAGATTTTGTGAATTTATGATTAATTGGTAAATATTGAATTGATTGTTTAGGCTCAGAATAGAGAAAGTGGTAAATTAGCCGCAGCAAAAATATGTGAACTTAAAGGAGAGGACGAACTCGAAGACTTCACTGTTGAAATTGATATACTCGCTGACTGTCGACATTCTAATATTGTTGAATTACTCGAAGCTTTTTTCTATGACGGAAAACTATGGGTATTATCACAAATATTATTTTAACTCAATTTAATTCCTTTTATTTATATCATTCAGATGTTAATTGAATTTTGTGAAGGGGGAGCTATTGATACAATTATGATTGATTTAGAGAAACCATTGACTGAAAATCAAATTAAATATGTTTGTCGTGAAATTTGTAAAGGATTAGATTTTTTACATAAAAATAAAGTTATTCACCGGGACTTAAAAGCTGGAAATGTTTTACTCACATTAGACGGTGAAGTGAAACTCGGTATTTATTCTTCTTATTATTATTATTTTTATTGTTATTTATTTCTTCATTTTTTGTGCTAACTATTAAAATGCATTTTATTCTTAATCTTTAGCCGATTTCGGTGTTTCTGCAAAAAATAAACATACTTTACAGAAAAGAGATTCGTTTATTGGAACGCCTTATTGGTTAGTATTTTTTTAATTTTTCAAAAATTTATTTACTTTGAAGAATATCTAGAAAACAAAAATTTCATTTCCAATATTGATTTAAATAATAATTTTTTAATAAATGATAAATTGAATTATAACTATAGGATGGCTCCTGAGGTTGTGATGTGTGAAACTTTTAGAGATAATCCATACGATTATAAAGCGGACATTTGGTCTTTAGGTATATTTTAATTAATATAAATAGAGTTTAATTATTTTAAACTAAAACAACTGTTTAAACGTTGAATAGGAGTAACATTAATAGAATTCGCACAAATGGAACCACCAAACCATCAAATGGCACCCATGAGAGTATTGCTCAAAATACAAAAAGCAGATCCGCCCAAATTAGACAGACCTTCCATTTGGTCGAAGGAATTCAATGATTTTCTCGCATTTTGTCTCGTAAAAGATCCTCAACAGCGACCCAATGCAGTCGATCTTATGAATCATCCCTTTATTAAAGATTATGACGATCGCAAACCTATTCTCGCTCTTATCAGTGAATATAAAGCTGAAGTTGTTGAAGAAGTGGTTGTTGATAATGAAGACGAAATATGTGACGTATGTCTTCTTTTTTTATTAACTTTATCTCAATCTGTCATTTCTTTATCTATTCTCTATCTTTGCTTTCTTTCGCCTAATCATAGAAGAAAACGGGTAGGAATTCATTCATTTTATAATAAAAATTTAATAAAGTTTGAAATAATTTCTTACGATTTATGTTTATAATGATTAAAAGCTGAAAAGGCTATTGATATTATTTTAGTTGATTAAAGTCAACCATTAATCCAGAAAAAGAAAATTTTGAACTCGCATTTTCGTATTTACACGACACTATTTTTGTTTTGTTGAGTTTCCCTTTCTTTTGCTTTTTCGTTTGAATTATTTATTATTTTTTTAAAAGTAAAGTTTTGTATATGAGCTCTAAAGATAAGTTTCTGTTGTTTAGGATTCAACTTCTGTCAGACAAAGTATTATAAGAGAGTCTTCATTAAGTATCGAAGAAAGTGAAGCTTCAAACGTATCATTAGTTCCAGATAAGAATGAGACAAAAGAATTGGTTGCCATTAAAACTGATGAACCGAATAGAAGTGTTGATTCAAATAAGCAAAACACAGAAATAAGTTCTGTAGAAAACACGTCACCAGTTGTTAATCATATTCAGCATCACAAACGACAGGCACCAAAGCCTCCGCAGGTTATTAATGATAAAAATAATAAAGATATCGATTCAACGGAAACTAATAAGGCTTCCGAACAGGAAATGGAAATTCCGGCTCTAAAACAAGTTGCGAATAAAATTATTGACACAAATGGCAATCAAAATGGTAATGATTCACAACTGGAAACCATTAATTCAAAGAATGATAACCAAAATGTTGAGCCTGAGAGTAGAATATCTTCCAATTTAGAAGAAAATCAAACCAATAATGATGAGTCGTCTAATACTTGTTCAAGTCTTGGTTATGAAGTGACAGTTTCTCCAAATCATAGCACTATAATAAAGACTTTAGAAGACTCTAACCCTGATATGTCTCATGTTTCTATAGTTACAATTGATAATAATGGTAAAGATGTTTCGATTAAAACTGCAAACGAAGACACAGATAATGAAACAGATATTTTGAATCTAATGACTCCTTTCTCTAATAATTCTAAGAAAGATGAAGTAGTTATTGTTCGTAACGATGAATATCCTTCTAGTGATAAAATAGTTGTTACCACAGAATACATGCCTACTAGTGATGAAAATACGTTCCAAAAAGATGAGAAACCTGTGAAAAACGAATCTGAAAGTAACTTAGAATTTCATCCTTCACCTCATTATGACGCAGACGATAGCATTTCTATACACACCTCATCTTCTGATAACAGTGCAAATAATCTAAACGATAATAAACCAAGAATTAAAGTCAATTTGAATTTAGTTTCCGAATCAGAACACGATCCGTATTCTGATGGCTGTTCTGTCGAGACATCAGAAAGTAGTGAGAGATCAAAGACAAGAGCAGATCAGGTGCCAAATCAGAGTGATGTCAATAACAAGAAAGTAAACCGAAACAATGTTCCCAATGGAGTCTTCCCTTCGTCTTCACCTACAGTTAAATCACAAACACCTGCTTTGAAACGAGAACTTTCTGATTCCGGCAGTTTCTTCAGCGTTAGCAGTGATAAAGAAAATAATAATGAAAATGAAAACAGTCAACACGTTATGCTTAGAAAGAGACGCGAAAAGGTATTTCATTCTTTAATGCTTTTATCAAATTTGAAAAATTCATTAATTATTTGTATTTATAGGAAATGCGTATCAAAAAGCATAACAATGCAAATGCGGCTCAAAAGAAGACACTGACCCGAACTCGTAAATTTGTTATCGATGGTGTTGTTGTCACGACGACTACAAGTAAAGTCATTTATGGAGATTCAGACAAATTACGTGATGACCACGTCTTGAGGTATTTAACATTTTTTATAATTATTTATAAGAAATGGGTCATTATTGATGTGATTTTAATGAATATTTTACTCATTAGGAAACAAGAACTACGAGAGTTGAAAATGCTTCAAAAGCAGGAGAATAAACAATTTCAAGACCTTTCGTTTAAGGCTCAGTTTGGAATTGAACAGCAGGAGAAAAGGTTTGAAGTGGAAACGATTGCACTCAAACGAAACTATGACAATGATTTAGACGCTCTTAATCGGCAACAAAAACAATTGGTCGAAAAAGCAGAACAACAACAAGACGCGGATTTAAAGTTTGCATCAAAAAAGATACGATTAGAACAGGAAAGAGAACTCAAACAGTTTAGAGAAAGTATTAAAAATGAGTTAAAACTTCTCAAACAAGAAGTGGATCTTTTGCCTAAAGACAAGAGAAAAGATGTGTTTCGTGTTAAGAAAGAAAAGTTAGATTTCGAACACGCGGAAAGAGAAAGACTTTTTTTAGAAAGTTTGAACGATAGTCACGACTCGTCTATGAAAAGATTGAGTGAAAGCCATAGAGACAAACTCGCTTTGTTGGAGAGACAGTTCCTTCAACAGAAACAACAGCTTCAGAGGGCGAGAGAGGCAGCCATTTGGGAACTCGAAGAGAGACATATGCATGAAAAGCATCAGTTATCCAAAAGACAACTTAAAGATTCATTTTTCCTCCAAAGACACCAAATGCTAGTACGACATGAAAAAGTTAGTTTATTTTACTTGCATATAAACTCTTAAAGTTGACTCTATTCTAAAATATTTAATTTTTAATAACTTAAGGAATTAGAACAAGTGAAGAGAATGAATGGTTTACATGAAGACGAACTTTTGAAAAGACAGGCAATAGAAAGGCGTCATTTGCCTAAAAGAATTCGTTCTGAAATGAAGACAAGAGAACTTATGTTCAGAGAAAGTTTGCGCATAAGTATCGCAAATCTTCCCGCAGTCTTCTCTGGAGATGAAGAAAGAGATAAATTAAAACGCTTTCAAGAGAGTGAAAAGAAACGATATAAAGCAGAACAACTTCGTCAGGAACAGAAACATAATAAACAATTGGAAGAATTGCGGGCTTTTTGTGAGGCAACTATTCATGAATTGGAACAAATTCAGAATGAGAAGAGAAAAGCACTTATGGAACACGAAACCGTCAAATTAAAACTTCTTGAAGAAGAACATAATAATGAATTTCGAGAATGGAAGGCTCGCCTCAAACCTAGAAAACAAGTAATTATTTAATCAATAATACAATATTTAATGGCTAAACATTATTATAATTATTAAAACAGAGATTAGAAGAAGAGTTTGGACGACAGAGAGAAGAACAGGAACGCTTTTATGGGGCAAATGTTCCGTTTCTTAATGAATTGGCTTTGAGTGGTGTTTCAGACCATTTATCTCATTCACACCTTCAAAGTACAAGTGGTTCGAGTTCGTGCTCACCCGTTAGTACTCCAGGCAATGATATGTCTCCGCACACATTTCATTCATAGAATTAAGTCATAATTTAATTCCATTCAAATTAAATATTCCTTATTTTACATTTGAGTTATTATTATATATATTCATCTTTTGTGCTCTACCGCTAGTCCTTATCATTGGAACAAAAACTACTCCATTCTATTAATTAATTAATTAATTGTATTATTATTTAATCTCAATTTCAATATTAATGCAGAATTAACTACTTATGCATTTATGTTATAATTTATATTATTTAAAAAGAAATACAAACCAGATTTTGATGAATTAATGCCAAATCATTTTTTGTACAGTATATACAAATGGGTTTAAAAGCGATTTTCTATCAAAATATCATTATTGAGCTTAAAGTTCTGCTGCTTTTATTGCTTTACTCTTGCGTCAAATTCAAGGGTTTTAACGGTTTTGCAATAATGTGCCTAAAAGTATATATTATACTATATATGATATAAATATTTTTAAATAAAAATTTGTTCAGAAAATTGTTTATAAATAAAAAACTTTCATCAATACTTTGAATATCAATAATTATTTAATACAATTTAGGTTTTAATCGATTGAATTTCACAAAATGTATTCACAATTAAATATTGAACTAAAAAATACTTTGGTTACAAAAACTGAATAATAAGGCATAAAATTGAATTATAAATCAAATTCTAAAAGTTTTATAGATTGTACAGAATTTGCATCGAAAGGCACTAAATTCATAACTGATAAACATCAGTACTTATGCGGGATTCAATTCTGTAATTAATTGTGCTGTAAAGCGATAGAAAGGTATCAAAATATAATCTAAATTTAGATTAAAGCGAATTTTTTGGTTTTATCGATAAAAGGTATCGATTTTTTGGTCATTTATGATAAAATGAGAGACCGGTATTACAGAAAAGAATTGATGAATGAGTTATCACTTGATCAGATGCATAATCAGATCCAGCATCACATCCAACGTGCCCTTTGAGCCAATATCTGTCCCTGTAGTGAACGCGCCAAAAACATTGCAAATAACTGAAAATAATGTTAATTTCAAGTTTCAATTAGTTTTTAATTAATTAGATTTATAGACATGTTTTTACTTCAATTAAAATTAAAATCAAATCTAATTATTTAATTGTTATTTAAATTTCAATAAACTATTAATAGATTGACGAAATGAAGAAAAAAACTGCTTTCGAACAGAAGAATCTTTAGAAACGAACAGAAACTCTATATTAAAGGGTTGAGTGCAATGCAAAATGAACTGAAAATAGATTAAACTAATCTTATTTAACTTAAATTAATCTAAATAATCAAAGACTAAGTTTGCACAGAAAGTTAGTATTAGGCTCGCGAACAAAACTATAATCTAATGAAAGAGAGCTTTCATACAATTTTGAATCTCAAACAGAAACTTAACTCGAAAATGAATTACTTTGATTAAAATGGTTAATAAAAAATAAATAGTAATAAATAAATGCAGACCTGTATGAGTGCAGATCCTAAACAAACTCCGGCCACAAGATTCATATTGCGCTCTATTATTTCAGTGATGGCTTCAATACAACCTCTGGTGTAAATATATTTATTAACTTCTACTACAGAACTGATATTCTGTACATTATAGCCACACATAATGTTGACGAGACCGCTCTTTTAGGTATAACAGATCACAATTAAACTTAATTCAATTAATTATAAAACAAAATCTAAGTTATCTTTACGTCAAAATTTCTAGCATTTCTACAACAAGAGAACGGAACTGCACAACGCTCTGGACTCGGATTCGTTTTATTGCAATCGAAATATATATTTCTTGACCTTAAATTAGATAATATTCAAAATCAAGTCATTAAATTGAATCAAAACATTTAATATAAGTAAAGATCAAAATAATTACCAATCTTTATATCCTTTATCAGAAATACCACAGCATTTAAACTCAGTTTGAATGACATCTATTAAGTTTTGTAAATTAGTGTCATCTCTATATTTAATAATAGGATCTTTTGAAAGTCCTTCTTTCAGATAATATGAGAAAGAATTCGGAAATACAAACGCAACCGTTGAAAGGATTACTTCTCCAACGAATAGCAGTAAAAGCATTAATGAATACTTTTTAAAGAATAAAATTCATTAAATAATTATAAAAAACTATTTATATTTTATTGAAATGATTACCAATTTAAGTAAACAGAGATTCTCTCGAAGAGCACCTAAACATCCGGCAAAACTCATACTGAATATAATTCCTCCGACAATCATAAGTGCGAGTGATATGTGAAGAATTAAATCTAGAATGTTCTGCACTTTAAAGAACGCACTTTCTTGATATTCTTCGAGAAAAGACCACCCTCCTAAGCCTATTAAGGTTCCACCTATTAACTATTACAATTAACCATAACAATTCATTAACAATAATTATTATAACTTCATATATTTCTATATTTAAGGCTAAAGACATCTTCAAACACATTTCAAATCATTAATACCTTATCTCAAACTAAATACTCATAAGTAATAAATATCATTCACATTTACCCAAAATATCAGATTAAAGAAGAAAAGCGAATATTTAACACACGGAGAGATAAATGAAAATTCGTCGTCAAATGAATGCAATTCAATCGGATGTGAAGGATGTGAACGAGAATGAGATGAATGGCTATTATTATGATTATTGTGTGAAGAATGGTGTGAATGCTGTCGACGAGCCATCACTTATATTAATCTTTTAAATCAGATCTTATATTAATTATAAATATTATACACTAATTATTATCAATAAAACCAATTATATTATGTTTTATTAATAACTTAACAATTATTATAATTAAAAGCGATGATTATTTAATTCTAAAACGAATATAAATATTAATTATTATTATCTAATGAGTTGAAAGTTATATTTAATTGAATCATAAATCCATAATTTATTATAAGATTTTATCAATTTATGTATCGATTATTAGTATTATTTAAAATATTTTTATTAATAAATAGTTGTCGTATTCATTCGTCCATAAGTAATATCTTTATATTCATGTATTGTATAAACAAAATGAATGACTCAAAGGTATAAAACTTTTGACAACAGATCGCATGCGCACTAAATATATAACAATCAATTGTTTAGTTTTCATTTGACATTATTCTCAAAATAATTATTTGAATCACTCTTTAAAACAAAACTGGTTTAGAAATATGTCTCAACTTTTATTTAATTTCAATTTTGTGCTGACATTGAATTCTAAATTTAGTTCAATTCAACTCAATGTTCAAAAAATAAAGAAAATTAAATGTTTGGCATTGAAAGCATTGAAGTAAAAAATTTGCTAAAAATACAGATTAAGAGAGTTTTCATTTAATTTTATTAATAATATATTCTAAAGATTCGATTCAATTGTTTTATGAAGTTTTCACTCAATTATTAGTTACTTATAATCTGTTCTGAAATTTGTGTCAAAACTTATATTGTTTTGAAAAAGTCATTACAATATTAACTGGATTTTGATTATAAAATTCTATGAATAATTATCATAATGATTATTTTGTACAGTTTTTGATTCGATTTATAAAAATGAAATAAGATTTATAAAAAATGCTGTCGAAAAAGTTTTTATAATAAAATGAAGACTTGCGTCACTTATTTTGATAGTAATAGAATTGGGCAGAACTTTATCACATTTGTTACGCCTCTTTTCATAGAACTTCAGTTAAATCTCAAACAACAATTCAATTCATTCAATAGTTTTGTAAACCAATAAAAAATCTCACAATAATTGAACATAAACTGAATATAAGTTTAATATTTCACTAAAATCTTGAGATAACTATGTTTTTGAATTCTCAAATGGGAAGTAATAATAAATTAAATATTGATTTAATGTTTGCATTGAATTATAAAATTAATTTATTTAATAAACTAACTGTTAATTATAGTCTTAAAGCTATTCAAATTTCAAATCATTGAAATAATTGATATTTGTGTAGAGCTTTAGGAAATAGGCTTAAGTTTAAACTCTATCGTCGATCAAAATGAATATTCGACTTCTTTGACGTAATTAAAGGGTTTCACTTGAAGAGCAAGCTATGTATTGACAGAATCTGTGCTAAACTGTAACATAATATAAGAACCAGTTATGACCGGTTTATACCAATAGTATTGGTTTATACGAGAGATCACTAAAACTTCATTGTATTGGTATATAATCCACAAATTAAGTTACGCTAACATTACAATTGCCCTCTTTTATGATTATACAATAAGCTGTAGACCCCATCTCCTTATTGGTATAAATATACAGTTTTTCGGTGAGCTTCAAAGTTCATATTTTGAAAATGAAAATTTCCAATCAATGCTAATTTTTTTTTATTTTAGACTAGTCTAAATTCTAAAGACTTTTAGACTTGGTCTAAAGTCTAACGACTTTACTGAAGTCTAAAGCAATTTCCAAAGAAGTCTTAAAAAGTTAATATAGAACTTAAAAAAACTGTTGAAACTATAAAACATCAATTAATAAAATCAGGTTTTATATAATTTCAGATCTGTTTTAAAATTGTTCTGAGAAAATAATTCAACTCATATAATACTTCTTAAATGCTCTGAAATTTTAAGTAATTTATTGCATTAAAGTAAAAATTTCTAAAAGCCTAATCTGAAATTCAAGTTTTAGACTATGTTTGAAGTATAACTTCCGTTAAAAAATAAGTTTAAAAATGAGGTAATCAATGAGAAGTTTAAACTCTTGTAACAGAAATTTAAGTGGTGCATCATCATTTCTTAGTGTAATAGGTTATTTAGACGTGAGGTCTAGTCTAAAATTTTTTTGGAAGGTGAGGTGTAAAGTTCAATGGTTTAGACCTCAATCCTAAATTTTTAGCATTAATTCAAATAAAGCTCTTTATCGAAATGTAAAATCTCAAATATTTTCTCAAAAATTGTAAGTTTCGAACAAATAATAGAAACATTTCATTCTATTTGACCATTCCATGCAATTTTATCGAACGTTAAAAAAGAGTTATTCATATACTTTTAAATTGAACTTAACTTTCCATAAACACTCCTTTTATCTTATTAATGTACTGACTCCCCCACCCCTTAAACAACGTAATGACATCAGTAGATGTTTCCCTATTTATACATGAAGTCACGCCTTTCGGTAACATTTCGTACTATTTTGACATTCAATTCATAAATATTTGATTCAATAATTATCATCATTAATACTATTATTTAAATTGACTTTTCTTAACATTTAATTAAATTGTGTTTTATATATTTGAAGTAAATTAAAAAAAAAATGAATCAATAATTGAGTGAAGATTACATTCAATAAAAAAAATAATCTGAAAATCGAGTGAATATTTATTTAAATAAATTGATAATAAAATGGTTGACGAATGCATTTCTGCGATCGGAACAGATTCTAATAATGATAAAACTGATGAAAATAATCGAAATAATGATAATTTCATGTGTGGTGTCGTGGAAGGTATTATTGATTATAATTAATTTTGACTTTAAATACTTGAATGGATTGAAAAATATGATAATTAATAGGTTTTTACGGCAGACCCTGGACTGCACATCAAAGAAGAGATCTGTTTGTTAAGTAAGTGATTGGTTAATCTGTTGTTTTTAGAACTATTTATTAAATTGTATAAAATGAATGATAAATAGGTTGAAGAGATTTGGTTTAAACACATATATGTACGCACCTAAAGATGATCTTAAACACAGACAGTGTTGGAGAGAATTATATTCTGTTGAGTCAGTACTCTATCAATCATTTAATTACTAACTCATTAACCTGTTATTTCATTTTTGTTATCAGAGAAGCCGAACAATTAAGTTCATTAATAAGTGCCGCAAAAGAGAACTCAATAGAATTCATATATGCTTTGTCTCCGGGATTAGACATATCGTATTCTAATCCAAAAGAAGTGGTTTGTCTTAAAAGAAAGTTAGAACAAGTCAATCAATTTGGTTGTAATGCTTTTGCACTTCTTTTTGATGATATTGAACCTGAAATAAGTGAATCAGACAAAGAAGTGTTTCAATCGTTTGCTTGCGCTCACGTTTCAGTCACTAATGAAGTCTATCAGAGCTTATGTCAGCCAAGATTTCTATTCTGTCCCACAGAATATTGCTCTACAAGAGCCGTTCCTAACGTTCAAAATTCCGAATATTTGAACACAATTGGAATCAAATTAATGCCAGGCATTGATATTATGTGGACTGGAAATAGAGTTATCTCTCAAACAATAACAGTTCAATCGATGCAAGAATTATCAGAAGTGTTGAGACGCCCACCAGTTATTTGGGATAATTTACACGCCAATGATTACGATCAAAAACGTCTTTTCATCGGTCCATACAGTGGACGCTCAACTGAACTGATCCCTCACTTGAGAGGTGTTCTCTCAAATCCTAACTGTGAATACGAACCAAACTTTATTCCAATCCATACATTAGGGCAATGGAGTAAATGTAATAGTGATGCCAAATATGAAATAAGTTCAGTCAGCGCTGATATTAAATTAGAGGCTGAGAACGAAAATGGTTCCATTGAAGACATACCAATGCATTTGAGTCCAACCGCTTATCACCCAAAAAAGGCTCTCAAAATTTCAATAACTGAATGGCTGTTAGAGTTCAATAAAGTAAAGAATGCTTCCGATCGTTGCAATTCTCATCTTCACTTACCTTTAACTCCTGCTATGCCTGAAATCAATTGTTTGAATGATATAACGGATACTTCTCTCACAAATAATATACCCCTCAGTCCTTTAGCTAAACCATTATTAGAAATGAATGGAATATCTCCTGATTCTTCAGAGATTCTTGAAAACGGTGATAAACAAACTGTTCTTCAAAATGATGAAACAAAAACTAACTCCATTGCAATTGAGTCCACTCCTAAAGAGCCGAATCAAGTTCTTGAGCCAATGGATTGTAATCCGAGTCCAAATTCTTCTCCCAAACATAGTTTTGATTCACAAATGGATGAAACAATTGTTAAAACTGATAACTTTGAGACTACACCTGATTCACTCGCAACTAAAGGTGCTCTCAGTATAGATTCAGCGGAAGAAATGCAAACTGAGAGCGAAATAGATGAAGAAACGCGTTCTAATCAGTTAACACACGAAGATCTTTCATTATTGGTTGACTTATTCTTTTTACCCTTTGAATACGGTGGACAGGGTTTACAACTTCTTCATGAGTTCCATTGGCTTAAAGCAAATGGATTTCTTGTATCTGAATATAGAAAAAAGAGAACAACTGATCCAAAATCACCTGAAGTTTCGGAATGGTATGAAAGGGCCGCCAAATTCGATGAAATGACTTCATCCGTTAGAAGATTATTGACAAGACTCACGTTCTGCAAAAACCGATCACTTCTTTGTGATTTATATCCATATGTTTGGGATGTGAAAGGAGTCATATCTTTACTTAATTCATATGTCAAATGGTTGGGTAAGAAAAAGTTATTCATTCTTATTATTATATGAGTTATGTGTTTACTCAATTCGAAAGTGAACTGACACTTAATATACTCAAAAATCAAATCATTATTCAAATGCAATTAATCAAACCTTTTGGCATCGGTTTTACATTCAAATTATTTGAATCAAATCTTGCATTTATTTTTCAAATTCCAAATAATGTCAAATATTGCATAATTTTTAACATTAAAAAAGTCAAAATAATATCAATCGCTTGCACTTTCGGTCCATAATTTGGCTATTTTTGTGATTTTAATCCTTTTTTAATTGCATTTAATTTAATTGTTATCCAATTTGAATACAAGCTTCAAAATTTTGAAAACAAATGAAATTTTAAAACAACTTTGAATTGCGATCGAAATTAGATTAAAGTCAGTCCACATTGTTTTTAGATGTAATGTAGAGTAATGAGTGAGAATTGATATGAGAAACGACTAATTAAGTCGTATTTTTCCTCTATTACTAGCTATCAGAAGAGTCCCGACAACCAGTTTAAGTCAACCATTTGGGTTCATTTCTCCAGCTTTTACATGTATGCATATTATTAAGTCATTAATATATCAAACAATTCTATCAATCAAATTTATTTATAATTTATGGTAAGTTCCAAATTGACAGCTCTTCGCAATCATTTAAATTATTTGATCGAGTCTTGAATCAAATCCAAAAAACATCAATTGATTGCGCGTTTATAATGCATATTATGGTGAATATTCTGACTTTTTTGGTTCAAATTCGGAAGAAAGCTTGCGTTTTGTTTTAAAT
>JAQFXV010000412.1:0-23266 GCA_034694065.1 Camisia spinifer
AATTTTGAAATTCTCAAATTTAATGTATTTTTCAACGTAGAATTCAAATATGAAATCGGTTTTACTCTATCTATTATGGTTTTAGGGTACCCGTAAATCATTTTTTAATACCCTGTATATTGCGAATAATTTCTAAATTATTTTCTTTAAAAAAAATTTCATGAAAGTTACGATTTTCTTGAAAAAGCGATGATAATGAGAAACATTTCTTGATTAATAATTTGATGAGTTATGAAAGCAAACGTTTCTTGAATTTATTAGGGCTTATATTTTGAAAATATGAAAATGGCATTGAATTTAAAAGAACAATGAAAAGCCATTTGATTCAAATAGGTTTAAACTTGTGTTTGCCGAGAAATTTGTTTTTGAAAATGGTTTTTCTTAGTCTGATAGACACAATAGTTTAGGTATACGGTATACCGCAGTGGTCTTAATGCCAGAATAGGTGTATGGGAGCAGTTTCCTAATGGTTTTAATGTTAATGTCTGCTCGTATTGGCATCATTTTTGGTGAGCCAAATGCATCACACATACAAACCCAATCCATATATAGCGAGTTCAACACAATACCGATTCTCCCATTCTCTCCCTATTGACCAACAAAAAATTGTTAACTTAAATACAGTCAAATCAATATATTTTCAGTCAGAGTTTACTCAGATTTGTTTTGTGTTCAAAAATTCTAAGCGAAATGTTTGGACAATTTCGATTAGACTGATAAGAAAATGAAACATTTATTATGATCTTCAAAATAAATAAACGTAAATCAAAAATAACTTCTTAAGATGTGGCTCAAGTAATCGGAAAGGAGTTTAAATCCATATAAATTACAATATTAATGCTATTGAATATAACATTATTTTCTCTTAATTGACGAAACTCGAGATTTATTTTTAGATTTCTTATAATTAGAAAACAGAAACCTTACAAATGAAAGTTGTTTTCATACTAAACATGTTTTAAATGCTATTTAAATTTGGGAAAATAAAAATGGAATACTGTGAAAGCAATTGAAAATAAAAAGAGCTGTGACTGTATTATTATCTTATATTTATTTGACTGCTAGTGTAAGCCGTTTCCCGAAAGCCCCCAACGACCTATTGTTAGTGATTTCGCGTTTAGGGGTTGGGGTCATATGCGATCCATTATACTTCTCTGCTATGCTTTGTTCAAAAATGCTGCTGTATTTCGAGCAGAATATAGTATTGTGTTCGATATATAAATATTGTGCATGTATTTTAGGCATATATTTCTCTCTTATGGCACAAACCGTATATTTTTCAAGCCTATTGTCATGAAACAATAGTTTTTTGCCCAATAGCCAAATATCACGTATAGTCAACTATAATGGGTTTATTAGTTGCGAGTTTTGCTTCAGCACTAAATAAATATATGTTATAATTACTGTATTTTTTGTTATCAAAATAGACAGAACAGTAACAATATTGACTTATGTTGAAAATACACAGTTTAATAGTTATTGATATATTTTCTGATTCCAACTAATGATATATCTCTCATATGGTTTTAAGCTAAGTTCAGATCGTGATCAAACCCAACAAAAGTATGAATTCAAACATAAGGATTACAATAAATTAGTTTTGTGTTATTTCATACAGAAAATAACAGTAAAAGACATCGAATTGTATAACAAATGAGAAAATATAAGAGCAGAGAAAAGTTATGTACAATTGAGTTAAAAGAGAGCATAAAACATAGGAGTTTTGTCCGTTTATAACATAATACACATTTATAGTATCTAATGTTTCTGTACTGAAATATTTTTATAGCCCGAAATGTCTGTCCTCTTCATCTCATTTAGTGTCAATTCAATTTGCGCACCTATTATTATACGAATGTATTCCCTTTAGAAAAGCCGACTCTTTACAGTTCTCTTCTAAGCTATTATTCTCTATATTTTTTCGTGTATCATAAATAAGACGGACTTTACTATCCGTCAATTCAATTATTGATATTTTTAAGGAATTATGCATTTATTCTCATATATTATCCTTACTTTTATTCAATGCAACAAAAAAGTTCAGTCGGCATTGCCTTCAATTTAATCATTCCCAGAATTGAATAATTTCAATATATCAGAATTATTCTTACAGTTCAGTATTTTGCGTTTTCGGCTTTGATAAAAAAGTTCACTCGAGTTGACTGTATTCCTAGTGAACAAATAATGCTTATACCATATCATTTATGATCTAAATTAAAGATGCAAATCGTGTGATTAATATAAATTTGTTTCTCATTATATGATAAAAATAGGGTTACTTTGAAGAAATCAAATTAATATTTGAACGAAAACTAAATGCTTTAAAATGAAAATACTTTTATTATGGTGAAGAGCATCTGCTATGCCATTGATAATAAAATCGGAGGACTTAGTGATGGGTCAAAATGATAATCATTTATCATTAAACTACTATACGATGGAAGGAGAGCGCGAACTATACCATAAGGCGTGAGATCTGAACTAAAAGGTATTCCGCATTGAAATTACGCACAACACAGAAGTGAGACTCTCATTCATTTATTGATATGTTTTGGGGATATATTTATTATACAAGAAAAGGTCATATGAGGGAAGTTTTATTGGAACAATGAAGACAATGGTTTGTTGGGTTGTCGTTGCGGGTCATGGAATAGCTCTACGGTTTACAAAACTTTACGCTCTTTCAGATGAAATTTTTTTTCTTATACAGTGTTATGCACTTGTCATAGACTAATGGCTTAGCGGTGTTACCAAACTATTGCAACCCATATCTCAGAAATGGACAAAACGTTTTATCCAATGGAATCTTTAAATTAAATTCAAATATCAAGTCAATGAATTATATGTTGATGAATAGTATGAAAATTTGAGTGATTCAAAGAATGCTTACCAAGTAGTTTCAATTTTTAAATTAAATATCCTGTACAATAATTCATGAGAGTTAACTCAAGTAATTGTACTCTAAATTAAAGCATAAATAATTATCACAAAATATTATAATAATTCACACAGAATAAGAATATCTAATTAAAACGTTCTTCATTTTTCAAAATAACAATTAATTTCTATTATGAATAATTCATTGTTGACAATCATATAACTTAAATCTCAAGGTCTCAATTCGAGAAACTGAATTCAAAACTAATTTTAAACTATTTCTTAGATCGTATCACAAGTTTAAATATTTATGATTCAATCCAAATAACTCCAGTGGAATGATTATTAATAATTTTGATGATTAAAATTGATTTTATATAATTTATCCAAATTTATGGAAGCAGTAAAATTTTCAATTTAAAAACGTGTCAAATCTGAAATCAAGTCATAGCATATAGATAAGCAAGTTCAATTTTAAAGACCAAGCCAGTGTAGCGGGCCAGAGTCAAAGGGGTATACAAACTTATCGTTTTTATGAGGGAATATTTTCTGAAATTGCTCTAAAATTTTTGTATTTTGTATTATTATCAAAAATTGTATTGAGAAAAATTTTTTTTTCCAGAAATCTTGTGGGAGTCCGGTTTTAGAGCTTCCAAGGTTAGGTTTAAAACCACCTGCACCCACCCCATTGCTTATCTATGAGTCATAAAAATATGAAATAACTAAAAGATAAATGAAAATAAAAGTTCAAAAATACCACTAAATACTTACTAAAGTATAAAATTTTAATTGCATGCGTGTCTTCCCAAAGTTATGACTAAATTAAATTTCTCTCATAATTATCATAAATTAATAATTTCTCAATACTTGAAAAGTTCGACAAATGAATGCACTAAAACTCTGTTAAAAAGATAATTTAAAGTAAAAGAGGAACCAAAACAAAGATACAAACTTAATGTATTAAAGAGAGAATATGTTTTATGCAAAATGTTATTGTCCTTTAATTTCAGGTAGAAATGCATTGAAGTAATGGATCATATATTTTATGCTATGTATATGAGTAAGTCTGATATTATTATAATTATATTGATATGGCTCGATGTGTCTCTTAGTTTTATATAAAGATCGCATGAGCGGTCAGCCAAATCATTCATTCAGTAAGTATTACATCTCAAATACATATCGCATCCCATATATTAAAGGTTATTGCAAGAAAACCCAAAATCATGCTAAGAGTAGTAGCAATTGAAAATTCGCAAATCACACTCACTAAATAATTGCCTACCGGTGATGGAAAACCAGTTTCCCATATAAACATTTACTACATTCAATTTAAATAGTTTTCGGTCAATCAATTTTGGCTTTTCGAATCTTCATTACATTCTTATTCATTCATTATTCCAGTATTACATCAAAAACTTCGAATGCAAATCAAATTTTCAAGTTTTCTATTTTTCACAATACAATACTCTAACAAAACTAAAACTATTAATTTTCTAATGTATTGAGGAATTAATTCAAAACAAAATAACACAATTAAGTTTCCCTCAAAAAATCACTCGATAGTCTACAAAAGTCCTCAATTCATATCAGATTTGGAGATATTTTCATTTCAAGAATAGTTGAAAGCAATACATTTTTCTTAAATTCAAGCCCTCATCATTATTCATAACTAAAAATATAATTATTTAAATATCTAATTGAAACCTAAGGAAGTTTCGATTTATTAAATTAGATAAATATCAGGAAATTCGCTGTAACCGAAAACTTGAGTTCAATCGTGAAACCATAGCTTATTAAGTCATATCACAATCTGTGATACTTTACTGGAAAGACATAATCATCAAACCATTCGGTGTACCAAAAGTACAAACGAGAAAAACTGAATAATGCAATAATATTTGAAGTCGAAGAACAGTGAAAGTTATAAAACTTCAGACACAATATGTTTTCAACACTAGCAGTATGTGATTTAAAATTGGCCTAAAGCTAAATCAGCGAAATGAAGCAAAATTTGTCGTTCATTTATTTTCTAACACAATGTCATAAAATTTACGATTTTTTTGAAACAAGTTATAACTACTTGACCATAAAAAATAAGTTGAGTTTAGGAAAGTAAAAGTTCAAATGAATTTTGAATAAGTACTGAGAAAAGTTCTCTCATTCGAAAATATTTGTAACTTTAAAAAAAGAATGCATAAAAATTACTTAGAAGAAAAAATGAAAGTTTTTTGGATCTCTTACATTCAAAATGATAATTTATTTTAGACAATTTTTTACTCTCTACTTTCGAATCATTATAATTTTTTTTCAGAATCTATTCCCAATATTTTTATGGTGTGAGAAATTTTTTGACAGACTGATAGGTTATGCAAACATTCAAATATAATTTTATAGTTGGCATCAAAATCGGATCGAATGTGTGCATCACTTTTGACTGAATAATACCTCAATTCTGGCCAATAAAGTCATTATTTCTCACACCGACAAATGAAAGACTAAAATCCAATACAAAATTGCTTCGATCAGAAAGAACTGATATTTTTTCCAGCATAAAAAACTCATGAAACAGTTGCTAAGTTCTAGAACTAAAAATGTTGTTTTGTTCGAACTTTAACTGAAATATGTCTAAAAAATAGAAATCTATCATAAAATGTGAATTTTCATCTTTCAGTTGGTATTAATTTAGAGAAAAAATTATTTTGAAAATTCAATTTTGTGTGAGAGACGATTCGGGCATTTTTCTTATTTTGGGGAATCAATGAAAGCCGATTCAAATGGAGAGAAAATTTTTCCTAAAAGTTAACTGCATTATTGTAGTAAAATATTATATAATCTGTTATATCTGTTATAAACTTATGCAAATGTGCGCCTAAAGAGTGAGTAAGTGTTAGAGTCGCGACACGAGAGAGAGAGAGAGAGAGAGAGAGAGAGAGAGAGAGAGCGAGGGAGAGAGAGAGAGACTCATAATGACAAATGGATATTATATAATCGATGACACAATCGTCAATCATTTATGAGAGAGAAAGGATTGTTCATTTGTGAAATCATAGCAATCACTTAACTCTACTATAGTTTTATAATAGAAAAGTTTTGTTTTTTGTAAAACATTTTTAAATCTAAGAGAAGTAATAAAATAAAATGCATTTAACAATCATCAACAGTACTATAATCAGTCATGTAAGTGAGACCAAACTGACATTTAAGAGAATAGTTACACGACTGTCAAGTGCATCACTAGATTTGCATAATTTAATCATTCGCTCAGATAACAGCTTAACTTTCTTCTATCAGTCAATTATATTTTTCATATATTAACGCTATTAAGCAAAGCGATAACTCTTTAATTATTTAATATTATAAGAATTTAAATATCACTTTTTCATTTCATAATCAATTTATATATTTTTTAATAATAGATTTTTGTCAATAACTTTTAAGGTTGAAAACTTTGAATCAATTTTAAGCGACATTTATAGTCAGTTTTTCTGAACTTATTTATTAATTCTTATTTAGAATATAAATCAAAAAAGAATTTATAATACAATTAGTTATGTTTCAAATTTATTGTTCATTTTCTTTTATAGTTTCTATTATTTTTAGACAATATTAAACATAAATACAAAGAATCTTGAAATGGAATTTGATGAACAATTAGTTGTTTTAAGCAGTTTATAAAAGATGTTTTTCTACAAATTTCATCATTTTTCTCATGATTTCACTCAAAATTGATTTAATAGTCAAAAAAGTTTCAATTTTTTCAATATTATGCTTAATAATTATGATTGAAATGAATATTCTATCAAATTATTTGATGAAAATAAGATCATTTGAATGATTAATAATTAGTTAGTTTTAAATGAACTAAAATAAAAAGAATGTATCACTTATTGAATTTTGAATTAATAAAAATCATGAGTATTTGATTGAATGATGTTTTGTAACTATAATAATAATAAATTTATATTTTATACTATATTTATATTTAATTAAATTGATATATACTGTATAATTAAAATGATTAAATGAATAATCAATAATCAATAGGGTCTCCAAAGAGTATTATCATTGTTTGTACTGCTATTGCTATTACTATTACTATTGGCAGCACTACTGGTGAGTCCGTTAGTATGTGATGAATGATGTGATGAATGGACATTCCTCTCAAATATTGATGATCTACTAGTTGTAAGTTGTTGTCTATGTCTGTGTCCATTACCAGCACTATTAGTTGTTCCACTACTGACTCTGGCAGGTCTGGCTCCGCCACTATCACTATCATTGTCATGTTCTTCATCATGCGCTGTATCGGGAGATATACTGCACTCGTTATTACTATCAGTTTCATTTCGAGACACTGCCGATGAATTGATAGCATTACTCGACGATAACAAATGCATTGCTGTTGATGATGATGAAGAAGATGATGAGGAAGGCTGTCCTGATGATGAGCCAACTTGTGAATGATATAGTTGAGGATAAAGTAGTGACGGAGGCATGACTTGTGGTCCGTTCAGGTATGATGTCGTAGAAGTAGAGTTAGCGTAATATGCGTGCGAAGACAGCAATGCGGCCGCAGTATAGGAATGGGTCACTGATTGTGGTAGTAGTGAAGCCGCCACCGCTGCCACTGTTGTACTATTGGATGTATTATTAAATGCCGAATTGCCAGAAGAAGACACATTTGGACCACAACTAAGTCCCTGTCGCAGTTCACTTAAACGATCACAAAGAGCTAGTTCTTGACTGAATCGCATCGAATCTACTGTTGATTTGAGTGATAAAGCGCTGCCAGTATTTGAAGTCGAAGTCATACTATCACTTGGACTTGAGGTTATATTCAATGGCGTGCCGTAATTGGACGACAACCCGACCGTTGTATTCACACGATCTATAGGTTTACGATTAACTATTACTAACTTATAGAATATATAATTAAATGATAAATAACTAAAGCATAAAATTCTAAACTTTAAAGTCTGAACTACTTTAGTATCCGTTCCACTATTTTGAGTGTCATATAATTAATGATTGCTTTTATTGATAAAAATCTCAAAAACAAGTCTATTGCAGGGTTTTTAGATAATGAAAAAATGTTGGACACATACCATGGTGTAAAGGTATAGGTGTACAGTTGTCTACATGACTATTACTACCAGTCGATACTGAGACCAGTGATGCGTCACTGATTGGATACGACACCGGTGGAGATGGAAAACCAGATGTGGCGGTCAGGGCTGATGTCGCAGATGCCAAATAACTGCTATAATACGGATTCCAATCTCCAGCACTACTCAAATGGAATGGACTGTTGTCTAGAATAATAAATATAACTATTTTATAACCACTTCTACTTTCGATTTATATTCAATTACATAAGAATCAAATTTTTTGCTTGAAATTTAGATTATTTTTATGATGACTTATAAATTATGATCGAATTAAATCTTCTCCTTTATTATGATAATCAAATCAAACAGAAATGATATCATTATTGACTTAAAATGAAATGATAGACTTTTATATCTTTTTCAGAATAGAAGAAGTTCTTTAGCCTCAAAACTTTTGTTATAAAAAGAGAAGAACTTCTTATGGTTTGATAATAATAACATTTATTTTCTGGTCATCATTGGAAAGAAGAATAAGAGCGAAAGAATAAAGAAGAGAAAAAGCAAATGAAAGATAAAGACTTGGAAAAGAGTCAACAAGATTACCAAAGGCTATAAGCATTGGTTCATTAGTAGAGATACCAAAATTGGTGACTCTGTGGTAATAGCGGTGATGCCATTACGTAATATACAGTACTATATATAAGAGTATATATGCTTTTCCGCAATTAATGGTCAAAAAGTTTTCTGTATAAGAGAAGCTCATTAAATCAATCGATCTTTTATTCTATATTTTACTTTAGATTCAAAGCTATTCGGATTATTTGAATCATTAGTAAAAGAATTTTTGGAATTATAATGTAAGCAAAAATTGGTAATTAGTTTATAATAAAATATTAAATCTAAATATAATTAGTTTTATAACTAGGGATAACTGTATATAAATGGTCAATAAGTAAGTTTTAGCCTCAAATACTAAACTGAAGTAATGCATTAGTATATAAGAAGTGAAGATACTCTCGAGTTAGTAATCATGCAATAAGTGAAACTCTGAAAATCAATGAACAGATACAGCGAAAGACAGAGACCTTGTTATCAGCGCTTAATTCTTGAACTCAATCCATCGCATAGTCACTAGTTTTAGTGATATAGTCTCTAAAAAAGTATAAGACATTGAGAGCAATGCATTTTGAGGTGATGGCATCGGTCATCCGCAAAGAAGTGCTTCAACAATCATTCTCTAAAAATGTTTGTGACAATACGTTATTTGATGTGTTGATGGGCTCTCACAATCTGGAAGTCAATTCCATCAAAATACAAACTTCACTAACAATAACTCATCAAAACACATAAATTGAGAGCCCATTGTCTTTAAAATATATATGTTTTTGTATATAACTTATTATCTATTATACAAAAATAACTCTTTAATGGAAGAATATAACGGAAGAATGAATTTGAGGGGAAAAAGTTCAACAAAAAACTTAATGCATATTCAGAGTTCATTCTGAAATAGTGAAAAACAGGAGAATCACTTGCATTGAATTTATATAATATCCTAAGATTTTGTGATCATTTTGAAATTTTAATTTCAGGACAATGAAGAAAAAAAGTTAAGGGATATTGAAATTATGGGAATATCTAAGAAAATAAAAGATATAACTACTGAAATCTGATAGAATAGTTGACATTAAATAGTTGAAACTGTAGGTATTTTACTGTTTTACTCTTCCATTCTTTGGTTATCCACTACTAAGCTTATAATGATGTTGAGTTGTTCATTGAGTTGGTATCTGATAGTTTTGATGACCGAAAATCATCACTATTATCATTATTATCATCACATATTGTTGGTGTTTGAACTCACACACTGTTATCAAAACGTAATATTAACAACACAGACACCATTGATTGCATGGTATGTGTTGTTTCTCTCATTGAGTTGATAAAAAAGTGAAACAATTGAGTTTTTTGAAACTTTAAAATTGTTCATTCAAGCATTTGATGGTACACTTTTTGGCACTACCCTCACACCACTATTACCACCGATAATGATAAGCTTCACTGCAATCATGGCCTACAACACACACATTTAATGCGTATGAATGGCATCGAAGCTTAACTATCATATTCTTCTCTTTTCTTTTTTCTCCTTTTTTATGAGTTATACCAGTTTTTAAAAAATACACACAATATATAAAGTATTGATTTTTAAGAAATAAAGCCTTTCAAAGTTCTCTATTTTGTTTTTCTTATAAAGTTTGAATATTGACAACAACTCGTCATCACTAGTTCTGAACTATCAATAGTTAGATCAATAATTTTCTCAATTTGATAAACAGTAACTCAATTGCTATCCATTGAAAAAAATAGAGATTTTATGTCTCAACTCGTACTGTATTTCTGTCATTAAATAATAGTAATTTGATTTTACTTATTGAACTTATTGCTTAGTCGTGACACTTACAGAGCATTAATGGCTTTGAAAAATAATTTGTATTCATCATGAATAATGATTTCAAAATAAAATGAGCTCCAAATTGAACAAATCTTAAAACTTATTTTTATGACACTTGCAGTAGAGGTGAGTATGTTATAGACATATGAGTAACCATTTATGCGGTCGGGTTCTGGTCTGAAGAAAACTTCAAAAGGCAGTCTCTATACAGCTTAAAATGATGCCGAATATCAAGTTTAAAAAGCATTAAAGCGTAGAAAATGATCAACGATTCCGAAAAATCAAAATATGCTACGGTTTGAGTATTTACTTTTTCAAACATAACTTTCTGATAACAGTTCACAGAAAACAAAGCAGAGCAAAAGTTCTTTATTTATTGATTATCTGCAAACGCAACAAAAGCTCAATAATACAAGTGTTTATTCAAACCTTGTGTGTGTTGTGTTGGAAATCTTCGCGGCAATTCTGCGGCCACAGCCGCTGCCGCGTGTAATGCCCACTGTTCTGCTTGACTTTTAGCGGCCAAACGCCACTCTGCGGCACACGGGAGGGGTGGAAGTGGACACCCTCTTACGTCCAAAAATGGAGGCCTTTGATGATGAGTACCAAATGCTGATGCGAATGCACGTAATTGCTGTTGTGGACCCGGAAATGGCCAACACGGGGCCATCATATCTGTTAACACAAATTCAATCATATTTTAGGCTTTTCAAAATGATTGGTTCACTTTAAGTTAAATTTTTAGTTATTTTTCTCATTTGTTAAATCAGTCGATGTTTTCAAAGAGAATTTTATTTTTTAGCGTATAATCTGAGTGTTGTTTTTCTCTTATTACCAGAAAGTGAAATATTTATTTGCCATTTCCTGAGGATTAGAAATATATTGAGTAATACTTAAAGTCATGAATTAATTAATAGCATTTCGAAGCCTTTTAAATAACTAATTCTTTGCGCTATAAAAAAGACTAAACTTTGAGAGTTTAAAAAAGGATACAAAAAATTGAGAGTTGAAATACCACTAATGAGTATAATAAAAAGAAGAATTATGGTGTGATTGCACCTTAATTTGTGGCACAGGATGTAATTCATGTCATTGAAATCCAAGTAAAACTTTTGAAAGGAAAATGTTGAAACAAAAAAAATAATAAATATATAATTTGAATGCCTTTGAAGTTTGAGGCAATGATAATAAGACTAACTATTGAGAGTAGTTATGGGAATGTGTGACGAGCTATAAATGATTGTGACAATTAGACATTAAATATGGCCAAATATGCCTCTAAGCAAACCACTAAAGTTTATGCATCAGTTGAGCACACTTTTCGGTTTTACTCAAAAACCCGATTATACAATATTTTAATGATTTATATGCAATCATTAATATTCAAATAATGAAACATTTCGTTTTCCAAGATTTTCATGCATCAGGTTTTATGTAATTTCAGACCATTTGAAGTCATGAATTGGTAAAATCGAACCATTTTGAGAATAAATATCAAGTCTAACTTTTAACCTGTTTTGACTGCATTCAAATTCTATTTCTGATTATAATAGTATTAGAATTAACATCACGTTTCTTAAGATAGTTGTGTGAGATTTTTACCTTCGCTGCATTGCACACAACTAATGATTATTCTTATGATTCTGAACACTATTGTTCAGAATGAAGAATAGATTTACCTCTCATTCAAGTTATTTAAAGTAAATGATTAATAAAATTAAATTTATTCGAATCTATGCAAAAGAATCTCTAAACTGAAATATAATAATTATATAAATTAAAAATATCTCAATGATTAAATGAATTGAAAAATTTCGAACAAAATTCAATGACTTCTTGAACTTTGGAATAAAGTTTGTAAATAAGAAATTTGAAATCAAAAAAGCTTATTCTCTATGAGCTGTACGTTTATATTTAATCATAATATTCATTTGAAGAGTTGAGTGTAATTACATTCGCTTAACTATATAAGAGTGTGAACAAAATTCAATATCAAAATTTAGAGACGTGTAGTGTAGCAGATGTATTGACGCATTGATGCATACTTTATATTTATATATTGAAAATGCAGAATTCTATGCATTATAGTATTAATAACAAAGATAATAATAGAATGAAAAAATTCATATTCAGCGTTCACCAACACAGACAATTCCATTAGCGATGCATTAATTAAATCAATTTATTAATTAACTTCAATTCATTTTGATTCAGGTATATTTCAATTGTAATTAGTTTGAGTCTCTCTTCAAAATCTTTTCAATAGACAGAACTTTCAGAACTAATAACAAAGTATTTTAATTGAATACTCATCACAACAAAAGGGTTGTTTCAAAAAGTTTTTAATATTGACTTTTTATGGAAAAAGTTCAACTTTATTATTATGATTGCAAAGAATAATGTATTTTTAAAATGTAAAAACACTAATTATACTATAACTTAGTATCTCATATACGATGCTTTCAATGATAATTAAAGTGTTTGGTTATTCTGTTAGTAATATATCATTCATTGACATAACACAGAATGTGAATGTTTTAGTTAATAATACGCTTCAACGATAGACTGGCTTTAGTTTTACCCATTCTTTCTATCAGTCTATCTCACTCTCTATCTTAGCTCACAATTTGGCAGTACATGAAAAAATATAGTGTTTTATTAAAACCTAACCTGCAATTAAAAACTTTTGCTAAAAATGTTATATATAGGGCGTGACTCGACTCCAAGCTTTTCAAGTTTTGCCCATCAATTGAAAAGAGCTGATAGAGAATTATGTTTGAAGGTCTGTAAGTAAGAGTTTTTTCTCTTTTTTTCTCTATTTTTCAAACAAAAATTCCAAAAATGCATTCAAAAATTATTAGGAGCGGTCTTTTTGCCAAAATATTCGCAAATATTTTTTCCCTAAAAACAAAAAGTCTTTCTACAAAATATTGAGCCATTTTTTAAACTTGTAAACAAATAACTAAATGAAAACTTTTCTTGAATATTCTCCTTATATTTTATTATAATTTTTAAGCGTAAGTTTTATACAGCTTTTCGGCAATAAGTTCTTGCAAATAAAATTGAATTAGAAAAGCAGAATTGAGTGAAAATATAGTTATTAGCATAGCATCTGTTGCCAGTTTCGGCACTTTTTAATTTATAAATCATTCGATGCGTTCACCAAAAGAATGAATGAATGCGAACAGAGACTAAATTACAGACTATTCTTGGTATAAAACATGAAACCCATTAAATATAATTGAGAAAATCCAATAATACGATAAAAATTTGATGAGAAAATTGTTAAAAATATTGAATATCTTTTGTGAAATACTATTGAATTTGAAACGAGAAGGTTTAAAAAGAGAAATTATGCGAGAATTGAATAGAATTGTGAATGGATTGAGGAATTGATATCGAGAATGTATTGTTAATAAATTATTATAGGGTGTCATGTGTCATATGGTGCGCTTCAATATAATAATACTAAATCATTTCAATAGTAATAATTCATATAAGAGTAAAACGGGAGGTATTTTTAATACTAGTGACCCATTGAGCAGAACTACTGGTATGAGAATATATTATTCTCAGGCGAGAAAATAAGTTCTCATTCTTTTTCATAAACTCGATTACAGTTGAGTCAGTGAACGGAATTCATAGACACATACATCTGGTTATGAGCCATGAAAATAAGGCACTCTTTGAGCTCTTATACAATTCATTTTTTCTCTCTATAGCTCTCCCTTCGTTGATAATATATTGTGTTTAATTTTGATGGCAATTCATGCGTACCGGTCGTGTACGCTATTATTAGAGGGATACCATATTCACCCAAAACTCGCCAACCAATTGCTTGTTGTGTGTGTGCTCTTAACTATACTCTACTATCATTAGTTTCCAAAAATACAGATATTAAGTATTTCATAAATCCCTTTACAATATATATCAATTCCTTATTATTCCAAAAAATAACCTATTTCTAAATCATTTACAATATGTATCAATTCCTTATTATTCCAAAAAATCATTTACAATATGCATAAAGATTTTCCGTCTAATCCATGTAATTTAGTTCTGTCACCACTCACAGTCTTCACCATTTATTCAATTCATTGCATTATAGCATAGCTTATTCTCACTCAAACTATTACTCAATCAACTTTTTGTTGCTGTTGAAAATATTTATCATTAATTTGGTATTTCAAATTTTTGAATATTAGACTGAAGTCTGCTTTAACGATTTGATTTAAAGTCTAGTGATAATTATGCTTTTCATCTTAATTGAAATTCAAAACATATGCTACTGAATAGGAGTGGAATGAATTTCATTAAGTCTTAGAATAATAGCATTTAATAACATATAGCAAATCATGTTATCTTTCATTATAAAAAACCAATCCAAAGGCGAGTCGTAAATAAATCATTTATTATTAATTATCTGACAGTTTTGCTAAGTATCCAATAATTATTGATCATTTGATGCTTTTAACGTCATATTCGCATAAATTAGTTCTCAAAATAAGATAAAGTGAATAAAAGGGTTAACAATAAGAAAAAATTCTCATTTCTTAGAAAAACAAAATATTTACTACACTTTCATTGGATTAAATGTAAACCTAAGTATTCAAAAATACTTTCAATTAATAATTGGGTAACAAATAGTAATTATTCTCTATTTTTTTGTTCTTCATTGAAATTTTGATCAAAGCTTTTTGAGTGAAAAAAACTTGAATAGAAAGGAAATTCCAAAATAAAGCTTTCGATGGATAGACCTGAAGGCCTGCCTTAAGTCGCTTAAAAATGAGTGTTAACTTCATTTTCAAATTTTTTGTATTCAAGTTGTATCAAAAATGTTATGGTCTTAAAAAGCGTTATTGAAGGCAAAAAAGTAAAAATATTATTCTAATATTATAATTATTGTTATTAATAATATTATTTATGCCCAAAAATTATTGCCCATAATTTGATAGATCCACGAAAAACGTGATTTCTCACGATTCCATTATACGGAACGCATACTTAATGTTGGGTTTTGTAAAATTCTCTTCTCTTCCCTTCACTATTAATTGATGTGATGGCAAAATAGTATACCGAGTCGTGTGGATAAAATAGTAGCAGTTTTTGTTTATCATCAAAAAACTAACTCAGAATTCGGGGTTTCAACAGAATTCTCGATTCTAATTTTCAGGAAATATCAGCAATTTTTCGAATTTTCAGTACTTTTAAACTTTAGATTTAAAATAAAGGTCGACATGAAGTTGTTTATAAAACATGGATTAAAATTAAGAATTTATTATTTAAATAAATGCGATGTTAAGAATATGGAGAATTGATGACCGAAAGCCGAAACAGTTTAATTGATAAAAGCGAGCAAAAAACAACATGAAAGATATATGGGATAAATGGCAACCACAATGAGTGTAAGCGAGCAATCAAATGAGTTATGATATTTTTAAAAACAAAAAACTTACTCGTCTTACTTCTCGGTTCTCGCGGACCATCAACAGTCACTTTAATTGCTTTAGAATAAGTGCCAACTTGTGGTGGATTTGTGCTCACTGTTATTGTCAACGAAAAACTTTTACCTAAATTTTTAATTCAAAATTATTCAATTTAAGCAAATCTTTTCAATTATAACCTATTTTTTATCACTAGAACCAGTTATTTCGAGCAGGTATTTATCATTCAAATGCATCTAATATTTAATGGCTTTCATAATTTCATTATCATTTAATATAATTAACTCTAACTATTAAAACATTTCAATCTTATGTTGCGTTTCATGTAATTCTCAGGTCTATTGCATTTTTTTGTTTGAATAATTGTCAGAAATTCAGATCAAGTTAAAAATATGTATCAATAATTGCATTATAGATCAAATAATAATCAACAAAATGATTCCCATCTGAAGATGATATTTTGAGTAAATTTTTCTCTCAAAAAAAGATTCTGAAAGTTCATAGATTGAAAATATGCAAATTATAACTGAACTTTTGTCATTCAATTATGAACCAAAGCTCACTTCCTTTATAAGATAGCATAAAATTCTTGTGTTCAGCTGATTATTATGAGATATCGAATTGTTTTTATATAAACACAAATAAGTTTTGGTAACTTTATATTTTCTATAGAATAACCCGATTTAAACAACTCAAACAAAATTAAATGAATTGCAAACATGATTAGAAAACAGTTTTTTAATGCTATATTAATGGACTCAAGTGTATAGATGTAAGTATTTCAACGATTGCTAAACCATCTTATTTTGCGATAAAGTGTTGTAGAAATGATATTAAAAAAGAAAGAATTTAAGAGCTGTAATACTTGAGTAGGATGTAAATAAAACAAACTGAAGAAATGGTCGTCAATAGTATTTTGTTTTAGGTCAGTTTGATCTGTAGCCTGTAATATAAACTGTTATATAAGTTTTGTATTGTTTGCAATACAAGTATTTGCCATTTGGTTGACCGCCAATGCGGCCAAACGCACAAACGCAATATCACACACAGTGAAGTGCATTTCAATATAAACTCATCATATGGACGATTCAATATATCTTAAGTTATATATCCCTTATATATAAGATGGCAAATAGTGAGAGCAAATTGAAAATGATTGCATGCGAGCAAAAAATAAAAAGAATGGCAAAAACTTCCAACAGAGTCAGTGAAATGAAAGACAAAAAATTGAAAAAATTCTTGCGATATAAATGAGATCTAATATACTCGAGATTAAAGGCCACGATTGGATTTTGAGCTAAACCTTAATAACTTCTGGTTGTCTTGGATTACGATTCGAAAAAGAAATAACCACTAATTTGATATTTGAAATACTTTGAGGATTAAACTTAATATTAGACTTGTCTTCATATGTACTCAACTATACATTACTTCAGAAATATACTAATGATTTATTGAAATTATAAGATCAAAGTGAATGATAGCTTATTATTCGTGTAAAAACTGCTTTTCAACTGAAAAGTAGAAAACATGATAAATTGGTTTCACCAGAAAAACTTACGAATGATTTTTAATATGACAGACAGAATAAAGAGAATCAAAATGAAAAATGCTCTCAAAAAATAGAATTGCATTTTCGAACCATTTCTGAAGAAATAGTCCAGAGTTGAAATCATAAAATAATAAAGTATTTGAGATGTTATTAATTTGGAAGAGAAGAATCCAGACATTAAATGATAACTTTTTGGAATTTATATGACTATTATTTCTTAGTCTTTAATCAATTTAAAACTGTTCTCATGTTTAAGACATAGTTCGGAAAAGATTTCAACTCTATTGTAAAGAAAATTTCAGTTCTGAAGAAAGAGTTTGAGTTAAAACTAATGATCAGAAATTGAAATTTAGTGAAAAACAGTGAACTAACATCTATCTAATAATGAATTTATACATCAGAAATTCAAAGATAAAGAATGTTTTAGCTTTTTATGACTGAATAGTTAAATAATAATAATAAGGAAATAGAAGTTTGTTCATCGATGAGGCAATTCTAGCGTCAAAATGATGTAATTCATTAATATATAGCATTTAAGTGTAAATGCATTTAAAAGCAAACAAAGATGTTTAGAGAATATGTATTTTACGATTTCATAAACTAATTTGAAAATTGAATTTCAAGTATTATTCATTGTATTGAATTGAATGCTAATCCAAATAGAAAGAAACTGGTATTAAAAGCAAACAAAAGAGTGGATGAGATGAGAGTGAGTGCTGTTTGAAGTGCAACATATTGTTGGTTAGCCGTTATATAATAGAGGAAAAGAGAAACGAATAGCATTACTAAACTTATATAAATTGAGTGACCGGACAATTGAATGACTCACTATAAAATGGTATATATAATACTTTTTTAAGCCAAAAGAAGACTTTTCGCTTTTTATACACACAAAATATACATACTATATATCTAAAAGTATATGCGATGGAAAGCATTGGGCATCACAATCACCGACAGACACACTCCTCTTTACACTTGAGTGCATATCAATTCCAGACCTGATATAGAGATGGACTAAAAAAGGGCAATAGAATTGAGGAATAAGACACACAATACTCTGACTCTACTTTTTTATTAGAAAGTCAGATAGATTTTTGGCTTTTTATTTTGAATGCCAGAATGAATTCACCAGAAAAGGATACTATAATGGCTTTTTGCAATAGTATTATTAGACGAGCAAAATAGGATAATTGATATGCACTTTCGGTATGTATAATCATTTTTTCAAATCTTTTTCAGACTTTTCATTCTTGACCAAAATTCTCATTTCATTCTAAAGTTCCCAAATATCAACAGAATGCAAAACGATATATGAGAGCAAATATGAGTTTAATTAATAACTGTTGACTCAAGAAAGAAATACTTTCATCCAATAAGTGGTGTTGTTATCATAGTTTTGTTGTATAGAAACATAGTTGTAATAAAGAAAGTCAATCGAAGAGTGATTCGTTTGCAGAACAAGAAATAGAGGAAAGAGAGGAAAAAAGAGAGAAGAAATATATATAATCTGATTGAATGGCATCCCATTACTGGTTATTTGGTCTGATATTGTCCCTGAACCAGAAAGAGAAGAGAATTGAGGAAAAAGTGCTACTGATTCTGGTGTTGGCAAATGGGCATCAATTGGACGAAATGGTATTTTGCACAACAATAGTGAAATGCAATTCAAACAATTTACGACTAACAGCCCACTAATAAATGCAATACTAAGACGACAAGACATGGACTTTATTACTATTTACCCCATTTTCCTCTTCTACTTCTCGACGTTCGAATTCTCTTAAGTTCTTTCTATTGCTATTTAGACTATTTAAAAGGGTAAATACCAAATAATGCCTTAGGCTTTCTTTAGGGTTACCATTAATAATACAGTTTATGAAAGAGAAGTTTTCAGGCACTTCTTATAACCATTTAATGATATATTAAGAACAACAGTATTAAGTGCTTTGGTTAAGAAATATGGTGTTCACTATTTTCTTTACAGGCTATTATGATTCATATGTGAACTGAATCTTAAATCATAAACTAATCATTTATGTCTGAAGACCTAATCTTTCTATTTGAGTACTTATCTATTTGAATGCATAAAAATTACAGAAGTCTTGAAACATTTTCAAGTTTCAACACTAGACTAATTTCACGATAAAACCGTTTTACATATTAGATATCATCACAAATATATAAACAGAAGTCAAATAAAACAAGAAAAGTCTATGATATTCTATAAATCATATTATGATTTATTTACACTCAATAATGAAATATAAAGAAAAAGTCATTTTTTTAAAATAATATCTTACACATCAATATAATTTGGTTCAAACGCTTATGATTAATATGTGGTTGATTTTTATTTTTAGGAAAATCTGATTTTGAGATTGAAAATCTGATTGAAGGTTTGAATTGTTGGTATCCTTAAGAAGAATTGTGTTTAATTATTGTTAACCTGTAAGTGAAGTGAGAGGAGTGATGCCAGCAATAAAACTAGGCAGTGATATAAGTGGTATTGTGGTGGTGGACATACACTACTTAGATATTTATTACTTTTAACAGTATTATTATAGGTGAGAGTCAAGAGTGGGCAACAAAATAATAAATGAGTCCAAAAAACTTTCTTAACTATTGTTGGATCCAAATATGTTTGTGGCCAACCTTGAAATATGAGGCGCTATTCGTAACAACACTCACTCTATTAAACAAGTTATTGTCTTTCATCCATTTATTTCTTTCTGCTTTTCTTTTCTGTCAGCTTTAATAATAAACTACTCAATGTATTTGCTCTAAATGTATAATTAATTTCAATTCAACCTCAAGTCTAATTGGCATCAGTTTTATTTGAATTATTAAATAAATCTCATCTTATTTTTCAATTAAATATTGAAACGAGACGTGACTTTATTATCAACAAAGTTATTAAAAATTCATTACTCTTTCAAAGTTATAAAAGAATTAAACCAATGTTTAAATAGTTATGAAAAGCAAATAATGTATAAAATCCTTTTCGAAATAACCAAAAGAGTAAAACTTTATTATAAAAATTCAGTTCAAGTTTTAATCAATCACTTGAATAAAAATGATGACTAACTTTGAAACTGAAAAAATATAATAAGTGTGAAAATAGAATAAAATATTGAAAGACAGACCTCTTCCTGATCTACCAACAAATCTAAGATCATTAAACTTTGCCACCTGATTCTTCATAATAGCCGAAGAATTCCTGAGTTCTCCGCACCAGTTCTCGTCATTACCGGCTTTAATAGTAACTATAGTTCCATCGGTCACTTCACCCAAAGCAACCACTTTGAAAGCCACGGGCAGTGTCTTATTCGACCGCCAATGAGTCGGTAGTGCAGAACAGATTATATTAGGACTCCCGGTCCTCATCAGTTCTCCGGGATGTTCGTTCATCACCTCATTCAATAGGCGTTCGCCCGGAAATAAAAAGTCTGTCATATTTGATGTTTGATTCAAATGTTCACTTATATGATCACTCAGTTTATTAGAAACTTGAATTTGATTGTTATTCACATTTAAATGCATCTATTAATACACTTTCTTAGTAGTCAAATCTGTGGAAATAAATGTTAATCAACTTATTTAGAGTAGTGTTTCAGATGTTTTCTCCATTTTATCAACAGATAATAAATCGAATTCAAATCTATTAATAACATAATATATTATTTGACATCTGCTCTACTCATAAATTTCAAACTTCAATTTGGCAACAATTACACTATTTGTAAATCTATGTGAAATTCTTTTAAATCAAAAACTATTTTAGGAGAAAAGACACTTTTGACAAAAGGATTTTCTGAACATTAAAAAATTAATAGAAGTTTTGTTTGTCAAGAACTCTTCATAAGAGATAAAAATGGCAAAAAAGCTCAAATAGTAATCAAAGTTATTCCCAAAATAGTAATAAATAAAAAGTTGACAATCAGTTTAATAAATACCTTATAAGTGAATATCTCAATAGTTAATACACTGAATATTCTTCTCACGTCTCACAAGAGTCGTGCTAAATGTGTCTCTCTTTGACAGTAAGTCTCTCTTTACTCTCAAATGAATAGAAGCAGTGAAACAGCACTCACTCACTCACTCACTGAGAGACTAACGACTGATACACTATTCAAAACATAAGCAACAACTGAACTAAACTTTTGGTACGACCAGAAACTGAGTCAGAGAAACAGCCGCTAAAACGCTGAGCGGCGAAGAGTAGAGACGATAGAGAGAGAAAATTGTGAGTGTGGTTGTACTCAACCAATAGCATGATAGCCACTCACCGCCTATTCTGTAAAGACCTCAATGTAAGGCATAAGGCATGTGCTGCACAACAAAACATAACACACAAAAACTCTCTCATTAACAGTCACTCTGTTTATAAACTTTTATTTCAAACTTTTCGAAACAAACACTCCTCAAAATATGCGTCTGTTTTCACCTTTTCTATTGCGGCTTCACTTCTGATAAAGTAAAACACAATCAAAATAAGTGAGAAAAGAAATTAAGTTTCATTTAAACATCAGAACTTTGTATAACAACTTTTTGTCTTCATGTCTATTAAAAAGTTGTTTCACTTTGTTTCTAGTCATTCAAAATTGATAAGATTTTGTTTTTATAATCAAAATAATGTTTTTAATAAATAGCAATCGTCAGTAATAAACAGTAATTTGTATTTGAAGTAAAGTTGCATTACTTTTGTAAGTAATAAAGCGGATGTCTATATAAGTTATTGCTTAGTTTTTAAAAAGTAGAAAAACTTTTTTTCTTAAAAACTTTAATTACAGGATATGATGCACTAAAATAAATATGTGTCGCGTTTATTGAGCTAATCATTGTTTTATGCTTTCTTATGAGTTAAACCGCGCTTTCATTTCAGTCGAATAAATATAAATAATTTTAGAACTTTGAGGCTCTTTGAAAAGTCATTTTCCTTAAACATTTTGTTAATTTTTATTATGCTATACATAATAAAACGGTCATATCATATAGTTTTCAATGCTATTTATACTGAATTTTGAGTTTAGGTTTCTTATAGTTTAATAACTTATCTAAACTTAAAAAGACTTAAAAGAATTTATTCGTTATTTAAGCTATAATTTGATGTTTGAATAGATGTTTGACTAAAATATTTCTCATTTTAGCGGAAGGAAAAATTGCATAATAAGTAGATAACGAGTTATATAATTCATAAGTTTTTCTGAGTTTCACACTTTCACAACAAACACACATTAATTAAAAATAATAGCTCTCAAAGTTTTAAAAGCTCTCAAAGTTTTAAAAGCTCTGAAAGTTTTAAAATAAAAGTGTCATTAAGTGGTAGGAAATAATGACACGCAATGAAAGATTTCAAGAATTATTTTTGTGTGAATCAAATTAGCTTATAATGAATAAACTGAAGAGAGTCTAGACTTTATAAAACCAAAACTGTGGCACAATATAATCAAATATGATATATCTTTCTTCAAAGCTAAACAACTTCTGTATTATATAAAGGTAACAAAACTAGTTGACTGAAGATTTGAGATTGAAGTCTGAGTACTGCCATCTGGAAATTTTATAATAATCTTCAAAGTCTAACAAATATATTTTGATATCAAAAATCATATATTATAATAGAAAGAGTAGATATCGTAAAGCATATATCGAGTTATCTTTCTATTATACTGTACAGTACCTGCAAGAAAGGTTTGCAATTTAACTCAATAGTCATTTTGATAAGACTTCTAATCTTTTTTTAAAAGTCGAGTAAAAACTTATCACTAATGAATGAGTCAAATAAGAAGTTTTTACTTTTCTAATGTTTATGCTTTTGTGTAAT
>JAQFXV010000413.1:0-23249 GCA_034694065.1 Camisia spinifer
AATAATTTATAAGCAGATCGAGCTCTATATCCCTCCTCTTTTGCCATTCGATAATATATATCTCTCTTATCTTTTCCCGATTTTCCCATTTTTCTATTAATTCAAAATAACAATTAATACAATCAAAAAATCACTAAATATTTTATTATTTTGATTATAAATTATTCATAAAACCAATTAATAAATACCTTTAAATTAAAATTATTAAATATTCAATTGATTTAAATCTTTTAGGCCTGAAGTAATCTTTAGATGAAAAAGGTTCGCCTTTATTATTGTCAATATTTTTAAAGTTAACAATTATTTATTTTAAGTTTAGGTTTAGTTATTAAAAACATATGATTTCTAAATATTTGATAAATATTTGGTATACATTTCGCCCTCTATTGAAATAAAGTTGTGTACAAAGATTTATTCTAAATCAATAAATTAATGATCATTATTAACCAAAAAAATCTTTAATTTAATGTTAATTATGTTGAAAATCTATAATTTCAAACACAATTAATTAATTGTAAAACTATTTTCATATAAAAAATCAAAATCTTAAATAATTGAATATCATATGCATTGTAGACATTATAAAATCTGTGTTAAAAACTGTAATTAGAGAAATAGTTGATTAGAGAGAGTATGAGTTTTGATAAGATTGTTAGGTATCGCTTCTCGGCCTTTTGGCTAAGATCAAAGTGTAGTATCTGTTCTTATCAGCTTAATATCTGATACGACTCCCATTGGGGGTCAAGATATTAAACTAATTTTTGTTGGGCAGCGAAGTGTAGGGGCTGTGCTCCAGCTTTGCTATGGGTTAGCCTGGAATTGCACCACATCCAGGATTTAGCCCTCCATTCAATAATTCAAAAATAGATGCATAACTAACACATACAAGTCTTAATAAAGACTTAAACATACAATTTCTGATAATCAATAATTTATATTTATACTTCTTCTGAACAGATTCTCAAAATTGTTTTAAATAGATTCTCTATTATAGATTGGATTGAATTTTTTCCTATTTAAATATGTCGATTGTGTTTCATTTTTCTTGATAAAAGTATCTTAAACTCAATGATTGATTAATAAAATCTTGTCATGTGTTTTGATTTAAATGCAATTAAGATTATGTTCTTATAAAATAAAAAGAATTCAATTTATATTTAAATGATTTGAATGAGACAATGAAATCTTTGTTAAGCCTAAATAAACTTATATTAACTAATAATAAACTTTATAAGTTTATATAACCATTTTCTAACTTTTAATGTGATAATAAAAGAGAGAAACTTTCGTTTACTTTAGAATTTCATGTTTATAAATAATTAAATTACACTTTCATTCCTGATGTAATACTAATATATTTAAAAACATTATTGTAATTATCAAACATTGAATTAAGCCTTTGATGTTTATTATCAAATGGATACAGAAAATTCGTTAAGTAGTTTCCTTAACTCAGATTTTAATTTTCAAGTTCTACTTAATTAACAAAATTAATTATAATATTATAATTTATTCAATATTTTAATTCCTGTATTCAATACCAAACTTTAATTTTATCTAAATTATTGCTCAAAGATAAACAAATTGTGAAACCCTTTAAGTGCTTGTTGAAAGAGAATTTTTCCCCCAAAATATTGTTAAATTTGTGTCACTTCAGTCTGTATTTCTATATCTAAAGTAACATCTAATGTGCATGAATGTCAACAAAATCATTCGATCAATATTTTGATTTCAAAAACATATGATTCAATGATCACAATCAATACGCAAATACTTTTAGATTAGTTTAATAGCTTTCAAATTCTTATTAAATATTTAATCAATTTAATCAATTTTTTTAAAGTTGAAAAATATTTCTAATACTCGCATACCATTAAAATAATGTCCTTTAAGTCTAAGGATTTAAAAAATTTGACCGAATCTTAATCCAGGTTTTAAAACTTCCTTAAATTCGTAAAATTATAATTTTTTGGCAATAAAATGATAACATTAATCATTATTATCTAAAACTTCTCTCAACTTCATTACAACTTATAAACTATGCATATGTTCATAATAAATAAAGTTTAATCATTTAAAACAAGAAAACTTTTTCAAGTTTCTATCATTCAACAAATAATCGGTGTATTACATAACCAAAATTTACTAAACTTAATATATTCACACCTTAATGAGTGATGTTTTAAAATAGTTTATTTAGATTCATTTCTTGAAAATAATTATCGAATTATTATGAAAAAAGTTTTTACTGAGAACTAAGTTTTCCAGTTTCTTACAAAACTGCTAATGTTGGGCACATATAAAATGTTAATTGAATATTCAAACCTTGACAACTTTGAGAGTTATATATTTGAACTGATATTTAAATTTTGTATTTATCTGATTTATCAAAGCAACATATTTAATAAGTGTTACACTTTTTATGATTGTTTTCCAATTATTTCAATCGATTTCATTCATATTCATTATCAACTACTGAATCAGATTTGGTATAGATAGTTGTCATAAGTTGAGCTCAACTCACTTCTGGAGGTCGCATATACTCTTTGAAATATGAAAATTTAGTAAAATGAAGAGAAAAATCAAATCTATTTTAAAAGATTTTTAATAAGCCGAATGATATTTGAAGCAAAATTTAGAAAAAGCTCATTTTCAATAAACGCTTTTCAAAGAATTTCAAAAATGCCTTATCTGTATATTTGATCAATAAGTTGAGAAATATAGAGTTTAATAGCTCTAACTTTATATTTCAAACAATAATATTTTTCTCATTTAAATAGTACAAAAGTTTAACCCCTTATCAAACACCAAATCATTATCCTTATAAATAATAAATGATGATAAATAATAGATTATATCAAATATTAGGATTTAAACTTTCGTGGGTTTCAATTGAGAAAATATCTTATTGTTCGAAATTTAAAGTTAGAGCTATCAAACTCTCTTTTTCTCAACTTATTGATCAAATAAAGAGTTTTTGAAATTTTTGAAAAACTTTGAAAATGAGCTTTTTCTAAATTTTGCTTCATTTTTGAGCAAATAAGGTTAGAAGTCTTGAAATACAGGATTTGTAAAATCGTTTTTAAAATCAACTCATTTATGAAAAAAATTCAAATTGAGTATCTGCTCAAATTTTGAAACGAAAATGAATTAAATCTAAAACTAATGAATGTTTTATTAATGGCCATGAAATTAACATTCATCTGAAACTAAATAGTTTACACCCAAAAAAGTTAGCTCAAAGACATTATAGCTGAGAATTTCAAAAGAGTTTCAAATATTTATCATGTGAACAGATGTAAACTTCAAGATAACAGATAGAAACAAATAACAAAACCGTTTTAAAACGTGTTTAAATAAGCTCGAAATGTTCATAATAAAAGAATTTAATTGCAAAGAGAACTTTTGAATATACTTTTGCTTTGAAAACTTATAAAAGTAAACTTTGAATGAATAGTTTTGTGAAGAGGAAAATTAGTCTTAATTTGAAAGTTGTTTTCAGTACATACAGTAAACTAACTTTGCAATAGTGAAAACAGTTTCGCTTTCACCTACACAACAGGTACTGCTATTATGATAACACGTAAGTAAACCATATAAGGCTCGGGCTTACTTTCCTAAAGAAATAATAGAAACACTAAAATCAGAAATAACTTGCATAGAAGTCAATTTATTCCTAAGTTATTGTAAATGTTTTAATAGAAATATCTATGCTATAGATGGAGAGAACTAGACTTTAAAAGTGGGACAAAATGAGAAGTCATAATTACTTTATCCCAAAACCGTTTAAGTGAAATGGTTCGAAAACTTTTTTCATTTGTATTGAATAAGATTCTGTTATAACAATATTCTAAACTAGAAAACGATTGAAGAAGAAGTTCGAGCGCTATATTATTATTATTTGATTTGAATTTCACTGTCACTTTACGCCAATCAATGTTTGAGAGTAAGTGAGAGCTACTTAATGAACGATAACCTACATTTTCACTGTCACTGAACCTTGCCATAGGTTTTAATCATTGAAAGTTCAACTTGTGGTTCGTTATGTTGAACCAGCTCTCGACTTAATATTAAGTGTAAAACATTTTAATCCACGAATGAATATAAGACGGCTTTACACTTGCTATAGTGTCGTAGTATTGCTGTTATTTATAAGCATTTTTACTTCAGCTCAAAGAAAAAACTACTCCGAGTAAGTTTTTGATATGTTTGTCAAACTTTTTGTTTTTATGTAAGTTTTTTACGCTTTATTATGCGCTAATTTAGATGATGACTTTTGACTAAGTTTGAAGATTTACAGCATCTGTATTTTGAAATTTAGAAAATCTTATTCAACTATTGATATTAGTTTTTATTCTAAGTTATATTTATAACTTTAAGGAATAGTTTTTACCAATCAGGGAAATATTTTTGAATTTGAAAACTATTTTGATGTCCCAAATGATTCGAAATTGATTTTAAATTTTTATTTTGATAAAAGTTTTTCGTTTAACATTTTATTGATTATTTTTATGAAGTGCTAATTATTCATTTCTTTCTAAGTCATGTGTATTTAAGTTAATAAAGTCATAAAAGTTATTTATAAATTTATATCTTAATGATAGTTTCATGAAATTTTTCACTGAATGAGTCTTTTATTCAAATGATAAAACATTGAAAAAGAAGATATAACTTTGTATGAACTTTTAATTATTTATTTTAAAGGGTTTCTATGAATTTAAATGATTAACATTAAGTTCGCTCTTTGTTGACCTTTATTGAGGAATATTTATATATGAAAATCATTTAAAGGACATTTAAAAATTAATTATTTTTTAAAAACTTAGAATTAGCTGAAGTCTGACTAAACTTGTATTCTATGCTAAGCTTTTACTATTAAAAATAATTCGAAATATTTTTTAGAGTGAGTTTTTTAAAATTAAAATCTTACTCATTATAAGAATATTTTGATCATAACATTTCGATGAACATAATGTTTGAATTAATCAAAAATTATGTAAAACTTTTAAGATCGTAAAGTACTCAATGATATCAATCAGTATTTCTCACGTTATAGTGAAAAAAAATTAAAATATTTAATGAGGAAATTGAGGAAATTTTTTATATTTTTGAAGCCATGCAATTGTAAAGATACGTCATGAAAATCTACATTTATTAAAGAACGATCCAAATGAGATCACATCACTTTCACCCGAGGATGAGGTATGTAAATGAATAAATTGCTTTATTCAAGGATAGAATGAACTAATAATCAATTTTGGCAATGAATTGAATTGAGTTCTGAAAAAACTGATTGAGAATTAAAAAAATGTTTATTTTTGATAGCATGACATCTTATGGATTGACACTTCAGAAAAGAATGCTTCTTATGCTTTTGTCCGTTTGAATCCAAGCCATGCGCGGAAAATAAGAAGTGCACCACTTTTAGATGGATCGAGTATTGTTACGGATAATTTGCAGTCGTGGTTAGATTCTGGTGATTTAGATCGTGATTCGAGTCAATCATTTTCAATAGGAGGTCATCAATCAGTTCTTGTGCCATCATTTTCCTTAGATCGTTACCACCCTTTAAGTCAAGTGTATCGATATCTCGGGGAAATCAACAAACTTGATAGAGTCAGAGTATTCGACATTGGAATCAGTCATGAAGGAAGACGTATACAAGCAGTTGAAATATTGAATAATCCCTCTGATAGTAATTATATATGGATTGATGGCTGCACTCATGCTAGAGAATGGATAACAGTGGCGACCGCTCTCTTCATCATTGAACAGGCGATAGTAAATAGCATTAAAGCGAACTTTATTATTGTCCCAGTAATTAATGTGGATGGATATGAATACACGTGGAATTCAGACCGTCTTTGGAGGAAAAATCGACGCCCATATACAGCCAGCTCTCTGTCTGCTAACGATATGCCTGAACGTTGTAATGGTGTTGACCTTAATAGAAATTATGACATTAACTTTGGAGGTGAAGGCGGGAGTCCTAACCCATGTTCTTTCCTATATGAAGGTCCCGCTCCTTTCTCCGAACCAGAAGTCCGTGCAGTCAGTGAACTACTTTGGAAGTATAAAAATAAGATCAAACTTTCGATTTCATTGCATTCATTCAATCAATTGTGGGCCTGTCCTAATGCATACACTAAAAGCTCAACAATACATTTGAATCATCACATGAATGTATTGACTGATATACAGAATGCAGTTTATAATACAAATGGTATTAAGTACCAAATCGGACCTTTAAGTACATCGCTTTATGTCGGCTCTGGTTTTATGATGGATTGGATTTATTCAAAGTTAGGCATTACTAATAGCTATTTAGTTGAATTGAGAGACAGAGGAATGCATGGATTCATATTACCAATCGATCAAATTATACCAACGGCTACCGAAACATGGAATGGAATACTTAGTGCTATTAGAAAAATATTTTAATTTCTTATTTAAGTTTCTCTAATGTTATAAATTGTAAACTAATTCGTTGTTTAAAAGTTATTTTTATTAAATATTTTAAGTTCAATTTTTATTTTTTAAATGAGAATAGATATGAATTTTTCATCATTCAGTGTTTCAGAATTTATCAATTTTGTTGATTTGATATTTTGCTGAACACAAAAGTTAAATCACAGAATTCATGTTTAAAGTAAATCACTTTGATATACGTTTCGGTCTATTTATTTGCTATTTTATAATTCGCACAAAAGTAGTTGTAAAGTTTTTGAATAAAAGTTTATACATTTATCTAAAAAGAGTTTTTGAAGTTGAAAAAATTCAATTAATTCAATAATTACCCCAATCTGTATTCTAGAGTATTTAATTATGTGAAATCTTTAAATAGATTTATAAAATAATTTTTAGAAATAATTTGAACCTGAAATTACTAATGCTTTGTATTTATTTACTTTACTGAAAGCTAAATTGAATATTTATTTAATTAATGCTTGCGATAGATATCTTTAGCCATAATACCGGTTATCGCAATTTATTCATGAATTCTTTTTCATTAAACTGTATATTTTTTAAGTTTTTCATACTTTTTCGTAAATTGACTTGTAAGGTATTACTGGTATGTTATGCTATATTATTTTATGTCATAACTCAATAAGTGAGTTGACTTATTTGATGACAAGATTGTAAAATAAACAAAATATGTCAAGCATTACCATATTTATGAATTTATGTTTCGTGGACTAGAAGTCTAAGTTTGATTAATCAAGATTTTTCGTTTGGTTTCAATTTAATCATCAAAATTGTAAGACAAGATCAAACTTTCCTCAAACCTAATGACGTATTATCAAAATGATAGCTTTGGTGGAGAACGAGTGACCCTGTATTTTACTTTTTTTATTACAAAAAAGCAGTACAATTACTATTGTTGAAAGAATAAGTTCACAAAACAATATGCGCAAAATTGTGAACATTGTTTTGTTATATTATGTTCACATCAGAACATTAGAATATTTACCCAAAACCCATCAGATTTAATTATTCATAACTTATAACTCTTTAAACTTAAGAAAAATTAGTCAATTGAACATGAGTCATATTATTCTTTGAATCTTACATTTAAACACTTTATAGCTTACTTCGTATACATTTAAGGTAATGAAATGATTTATAGATAAATGCATGCGTCTAATGAATAAGATTATGTGAAACATGATCTCACTTTTGCACTATAAATGTTTACATTATTCAAACATAAAAAGACGAAATTTCGACTGGTATTGCAATTTTATTTTAATTAAAAAAAACTATAATTTTGGGTTATTTGAAGGTTAATCTATTCTAAACTTTAGAGTTTAAAATAAACTAATATGAACAAACGTATCATGAATAAATGAATGCACTAGTTAAGTTTATCATCCTCAAAAGTCAGGGAAATGCTGAACTTCGATTCTGTAAGCTTTGAATTTGCAATTAATTTTTTATTTACAACTGTTTTAGAAGTGCGTCCACAGCTTTATAGGTATATAATCTATGAAGTCTAGAAAATAATGTGAGATTCAAAGAGAATTTTATTATAAAAATATATAATTTTAGATCACTGATTTACAAGTATGTTAAGTTATTAGTTTATAAAATGTTACAGAAGTACTCGTCAGTGTTATGTTAAATGAATTTCCTATCGACAAAACAAATAAATTCTAGACATATGAATAATTAACTTAAGTTTAAGTCAATAGGAAATATCAGGAGAAACACGGAAATAAGTGTCGCAAAATTATAGCTCACGAATCATTGATAAGTTTAATTTGAGAGAAATTAGTTCAAAGACTGCATTTCCTAATTTTTAGGAAAATTGCTGTTTCATACATAACTTCATCAATAGGATCGACTCTCACATAACAATCATTAATAAAAGCGTTTACATTGATAGTCAATATTATTCATTTTTATACAACTTTTTATACCATTCCATGATATTGTCTTTGAATTCGAAAACAATAAAAATCATGAAAACATTAAGTCATTGACTAATTAGATTTAGAGCAATATTCAATGATTTATATTTTTTAAGCAAAATCACAAGTTATTTAATTCATATTTTCCTTTAAACACCCAATGAATCCATTAATCATTATTTTTTCGAACTTTTATCATTTGAGATTGTGATAAAAACTTTTTCAATAGAATCTTAAGTTCTAAAAATATTTCGAGACCCTATGTTTTCGCACAAAAATGTTTATTAATTAACCATTATTAGTACAGTAATACAGGTTTAAACTGTATTGACGTTAAAACTTGTAAACAGTATTCTTTTCTATACAGGAGTAACTTTACTTTTAAAGTAAGGACAATCGAACTCTTTTTCTCATTTTATTGCTCAAAATATTGCTCAAATGTGACAAATTCATAAACATTTTCAAAAAGATAACAACAATAAAGTAAATTTAGTTTTATTTTATTTCTAATAAAAGTTTTATTTAATAAACTTTTTGAAAAACCAAATAAATAAACAAATAGTGAATTAATTAAATTATATTCGAAATAAAATATATAATAAGTTTTAGAAGTATAAGAAGTCTATCTTTTTTGAACATTTAATTCCATACTTTAGTATTTGCTCCTCTGATAAGTTTGGGAACTAATGAAGATTTTTTGATGAAGAAGAGATTTCTTCTTTTTCTAATTCAATAAATCGAGAAAAATTATTGCAAGAAAATCGATACAAAATATATTATCAAATAATACCTTTAGTTTTCTTTTTAAACAATAAAAAACAAAGACCTGTACTTATAATTATTAAATTAATATCAGGAAATGTTGCAAATTTATGGGGACCCGAACTCATTGATTTTGCACGACTTATATCAGGAAAAATGATACAAAATATAAATGAGTACAGTTTGGATCAGGCATTCACTTACGTTCCAAGAGATCCGCCGCGAAATCTTGAAGAAGAAATGCTAAAGTCGTGTAACATTACTAAGAAAGAAGTGGAAGGACTTTATGCAGATTTTATAGAACACTGTTTTCCCGGTATTTTTCTGACAAAGTACTCGTTCAAAGATTATGTGTCTAAATATGGTTTCGAAAAAAATGACTCCCGATTAGAGCTCTTATTCAATGCTTTCAACTAATGTTAATGGATTTCTAAGTTTTCATGAATTGTTGATAGGATTTTCATCAATAGAACCAAAGGCTAAGAATACACAGTTGAGTCGAACTTATCTTTAGATACTATGATGTCGATCACAACGGCTTCTTAAATGAGTCCGAGTTTAAGAAAATGTGTCATCACATGCATCCTAAAGATAATGAAAATGATTTGAAGAAGAAAGTAAAGGAAGGAATGGCAGCAATTGGTCAGAGCATAAATGGCATCGCTTTCATTGACTTTTTCATTGCCGTCAGAGCCAAAAATGTGTTAGAGTTAGTTCACCTGCTTTTGTGATCGGAGACATTAACGGTAATCTCGAAGACTTGTTGACAATGGAGAAAGTATTGTGGAAAAGCGTTCCTCTGGTTTCAGCTAATTATGTGTTTTTAGGTAATTATGTGGACAGAAGAAAGTGGGGTTTTGAATGTGCTCTTTATGTATTTGCTCTCAAACTGATCGCTCCCAATAAATTTGCATTATTGAGAGGTAATCATGAAGTAAGAGATTTTCAGTTAAAAAACTCTTATAAAAAGGAATGCGTTAAGAAATACAGCCAAACTTTAGGACCTAAAGTATGAGAATTCACAAATCGTGTCTTTGATAAGCTTCCGATCTGTGCTGTAATCGGTAACTTAATTTTTTGCACACACGGAGGTATTCCTACCAGTACTCGACTTATCAATAAAATAAATGAAGTAAATTCAGATCTAAGAGATCCAGAAAGAGAATCAGTCATAGCGTGGCAAATAATGTGGTCGAACCCGTGCGGAACGGGTGTCGAACAATTTGCAGAAATTGCAGCTCTAATGCCTGCTAATATCGATAGCGCGCCCGGATTTCTCACTAATGCCAGACGTGGAACTGCTTTTCTTTATGGTGAAGAAGCGGTCAATAATTTTCTGCGAAATAATAGATTGACACATATTGTTCGCGGACATGAAGTACCGGCTCCGGGTTATGCATTTCATTTTGGGAATAAATGTACGACAATATTCTCGTGTTCTAACTATTGTCTTCATATTGATAATGAAAAGTTACGTATTGTAAGGCTCGACACTGCCAATAACGCAACTGATGACAATACAATTGATGATTATTATACAACTGATGATATGGATAATATTGGTGATACATTATATCATTCAATACTAACGGAACATCAAATTAAATCTTTTCACTTATTTATTTTATCTAATATATGAGCGATGCGAAAAATTAACTAAAGTCTGTTTAAAATCTTATAAATTGTATGAACATTCACATAATTTGTATTATTTTCCAAGTTTCAAAGTTTTATAGACTAAATATCTATAATTTCTACCAATTGATTGCTCAAAAACTTTCATTTCGAACTATTGAATGTATTTTTCATACAACGATAACTTTATAATTTAAATAAAGATTTCGATTTTGGTATTCATCATATAAAAGGTTCTTTATTCTTAACTCTCAATCAAGATTTAATTTAGTATTCGTTACACATTTTAAAACATCTCAATAAGGAGTATATTTTAAGAAAAAATATATAATTCGCAAAAACATGTATTTGGAATTTTATTATTTAATTTGAAGCGATATTTGATAATAAGAAATGAAATTTTATTTTGTTTCGTTAAATCCAAAGGTTTTCATTAAGTAATAGTTTTTTATTTAGTCTTCAACTTTACTACTCTTTTGAATGAATTGTGAATTTGAACCGAAATCAACACCAATTAAATAACACATTCCGACAATCAATGGCAAAAAAATTGCAATAAGTATTAGTCCAATTACAACATTGAATATCGTCTCATCTAAAGAATAAATTTTATTTTAAATTTCAATAAATTATTCAATACTATTGATCTCAAAAGTTTTAAAATACTTTTATTCTTTCTAGAATTTGATTGAGTGGATGAACTTGTTATACACAAACACGTACTCATGAATAGTATGAATGGTAGCAATTGTATTATCATCTTTTCGGATAACATTATAACTTATGTAAAAATCTAATTAACAGCTAATTAATACTTATAAATTCGAATTCATGGAATGGCAACGTTATACATAAGTATAATATAAGGTTAGGTTAGGTGTGAGCGAGATTTGCAACAATACTAATTCGTATTGATATTAACAGTCAATCGGAGGAAAAGTCTACCTCTCATAGTAAATATATTTAGTGTTCAGTGTTTAGTAATTTTTTCAGTTGAAGCATATCTCATATGAAATATTATCTCTAAGGTTAAGAGTTAAAGCTTCGATAAATTTGATCTTCAATCAATTTTTATAAATGATTCATTCATTAACTGTTTCCCATTGAATATTGTAAGACTTTAGTCAGTAAAATGAAACAGTTATAAATTAACTCAGAGTAAATCTATTTAATGTTTAAGACATTAGTCATAAACTACTGTAGAATTTAATAAATAAATGATTGAATATTCTGGTAAAAAAACAATAATACAATCAAATTCAATGCATTTTTTCATAATCTCAAAATAATACACATTTAGTCTCTTAATTACAATTTTTTCTGCAGATACCCATAAATTTTTGTTTTCATGAATCTTCTGAAAAAATATTGTTTAATTTTGTAAAATCTAAAACAGATGGACAAATATTGGTTTCTTTTATCTGCAGTAAAAGTTCTACTTTTGAAATAAATACCTGTCTTTCTCTTTATTATGCTTTCTCTAATTGTTTAAAAGTTCGTTAACTTTCATTAAAATGAAATCAAAACTTTGAAGAATACAATTAAAAAATAATAACAATTTTTGTTTATTGATTGACTCAATTGACATGCATTTGCATTAAAATAACAGATTTTTCAAAATAAATCTGAATATTTTCATTCAGAACTGTTTCTATTCATTCCAGGATAGGCTTCACTCACTTCAATATTAATGTCTTCAAAACTTGAATCATTGACTAGTGATATATATTTATTCCATGGTTTGAGTCGTTGTCTTCGTTTTACTTCTTCAATACCTTCCGTCCAATCGAAGACTTGTTCAAATTGACCACCGGTTGGAATACATAACTGAACATTACGTCCTTTCCCATCACTTCTAGTCTTTGAAACCACTCTAAGTGTCCAGAAGGCATGATTTGGTTCCGATTTCAGGAATATGATTGCTTTGTCTGAAAGTAATCGATCGAAGTCTACAGTCGAAGGCATTGTGTGCTCATTGAACAAATACATTGCTTTTGGTGCAAACGTTTGACTCTCTTCTATGTCATATAACTTGAAAAAGAGCTTAATTTTGATGATAATGAGAGCTCCGGATTGAAAGAGAGTGTAGTTATAATTTCTCAGAAGATCTTTATGTAAATGATGAGATGTTTCGTCGATCATAATCAAAGATGTGTTTTCACCCACATAAATTCCATGCAAATGATATACAAATGGATCATTTGGGTTCGCCAGCGATTCATAGCGTTGGTCGTGACAAAACTCTTTATATCCTCCGCGAAGAAGTTGTTTTATGCGTCCATCAAAACGCGTCCATCTTCTCAGATATTCATTTGTTTCGTTCAAAATCATACCTATAATTATATGACCCGTAAATCCATCAAATCGTGGAAAAACTCCGTGAAGAACTCCAATACCACTTATAAACTTCATTCCTCGTAATCCTTTTCTACGATAGAGTGTAACTGTTCTTAATTTTGAATCCGTGTCAGAATAGTATAAATAAGTACCAAAATTATTGGTTTCAGTAAACCTTTCGCGAGCTGTTGAAAGTTTAGAGCCCAAGACTTTTTTCTTTTTAGCGTAAACTATTCCTCCAATTTTCAGATAAAATTTTATCCTCTCGTTTGGATTACAAATTTCTTTTTCAGCAGAATAGTTAAAATAGTTTCCATCGATCGTATCTTTAACTCTCGTCGCATAAAATACCTCTTTATGTTCGATCCCTTTCGGCTTCATATCAATTACAAATGTGTTCGGCTTTTTCAAAAACTTCAATCGAATTTAATCCAAAAATTTAATATTTTCAATAGATTACTTAAAAGGTTTTTTCATAATTTATTTTTGAGCAATAATATTAAAACTCTTAGAATAACATGAAAATATTTTATAAGTTATAAAAATTGTATTTTATAATTTTTTGTTGTTGAAAATGAGTTAATTTTATCGAAGAAATATTTTTAAGATTAACTTCACATTTATATCATGATAAATATTTTTGAATCTTTTATAGGGTCGTAAACTCAGTCTGTGATTAAAGCTGGAGAAAAACTATAAGTCTTATTCAAACTCTAATAACTATAACTAATTTTAACTAAACTCTTAAACAAAATGATCTCAATTTATCGTAAAATATACATAAAATATACTTCTGTAGATAATTATACTGAAACTGTTGTGATTATACATTTATTCAACTTTTTCAATTGAAAATCTGTATTTAATATTTTGTGGAAGAAATAAACATAAAATACGAGTTATACTGAATTTTGCTAACATTTTATTGATAATAATGCAAATCATACAATACATGTTAATTGAACTTTTGGAAAGAAATAAAGTTCTTAAAGACTCATTTCGACAATAAAATAACGAAATCAAAACGATATCTCAGTCGATAAATCACTCAATACTCGTAATTTCACACAATTAATAACTTTCTTAACTATATCTTGTTTTAACTTTTTATTTGAATGAAAAGTATAAATATGAAAATAAATAAAAATTAATAAATGCAAAACAATTAATTTAATAGAGATTTTTAGAGCACATAAAATGATTATCTATTATTTGAAAGCTGAATGACTTATTATTTCTTCAACAGTAATCCTTTTCTGTGGTTCAGGCTCTAAAAGTTTATGAATTAAATCTTTAATATCATTACTAATTTTCTTCTCTATTTTACTGTGATATCTATACGAACGACAAAGTTTGAGTTCAACCAGTTTGAATAATCCTGAATCAGTTTCTGCCAACTCTTCACTGAAGGGTTTATCGTAATTAATCATTTCGAAAAGACATACACCTAATGAGTAAATATCGGCCAGTTTTGCGTCATAAGTAGATTCCTTACTTGCAATGTGTACTTCGGGAGCCATATATGATGGACTTCCACACGGGATGTCAAACAATATATTTTCTTTGCTATTTCTGTCATAAGTAATACACGCGAACCCAAAGTCAGATATAAGAACATCCCATTCTTTGTTGAGCAAAAAGTTTTCAAGTTTGAGATCGCGATGTGCTATACCTTTATTATGCATATAAGAGAGTCCATCTATTATTTGTTTGAACCAAATCTTAGCCCGACTTTCTTTATAGGGAAACTTTTCTTTTTCCATAAGCTCTTTAATGGTTCCGTTTTCTGCCAATTCCATAAAAATAAAGGCAATGGTTCGCGTTTTGATGACATCAAATACTTCGACAATATGTTTGTGCTTCAATTTCTTCATAATAATCATCTCCTGTTTCAAACAATTGTCTTTCCATTCTTTATCGACTTCATTGATCTCAATTCTTTTGCATGCGATGTCAATGTTAGGCATTTTAGTCCATGTGGCCCTATAAACACTCCCAAAGTGTCCGCCACCGATCTTCTCTTTTATATCGAATCCTTTTTCCCGAATGAACTCAAACAGAAGCGGATGCGTTGATGGCACGGAAGAAAGAGATGAAGGGGAAGAAAGACTACCAGTTTGTACACTATGAGGGTTATTATCATCTGATGGTTTCTTTGGGTCATTGCTGTTATCATCTGATCCATCATTTGGGTTATCATTATTATTATCGTTATTTTCCTCCATTTTTAACTATAAAACTAGTCGTTATTTTTCAAACTGGATATTCGCATAAAACTCAATGAATTTTTATAATTTCATTCACTTTTCTGTCAATTATTTGAAAATAAACAGAAATTTCAGTTAAATTTAGGTTTATATAAAGCGCATGGGTTTGAATGTAATTCTGCTCAACCATTGTTGAAAAACATAAATTAACTAAAGAAAGCTTTACTTTTTAGCTCATATTGTGTAACAAATCTTTAGTCAATAAATAAACTCAGAGTAAATCTATTTAATGTTTAAGACTTTAGTCACATATCAGTGCTCAATATATTCGAAAAATGAGATTCTGAGTCTCGACTATTTCTCTAAATTCAATTCCAAAATCAAGAATACAATTATTAAGTAATTTCCACCTCAAGTCTGGGGCTGAAAAGAGCTCAAAGAATTAAAAATTTTATTTTTACAACTTTTAGTCAAATTTTGATTCACTATTAATGGTCAGATAAAATTGATTTCATCATAAAATGATTAATTCATTTCGAAAATATAATTTAATCATAGAGTAATTTGACGAATGATTTGAAGCGTTCAAAGTTATCATATCTGTCTGTCAGTAGAAATATGAATATAAAAGGAATGGTACCTTCCAAGCAAACCAAAGAATGTCGCATCTGTTAGGAAACAAGTAATGAAGAAGGTATGATGTGTCCCTTCAGTTGCATTAAAATCTTCGATTTCAATAAATTTCAATAAAGGCAACAATGGGGTAAAAAGATATATATCTTAACTTAGGTTAAGTTAATGAGTGAGCTATAGAGAGAATAAAATCTTTAGTTTTAAAATATTTGCGAAATAACACTTAATTATTACTTTGTTTCGATATCAAAAATATGGCATAAATGTTAAGTTGAATCATTTTAATGAAATCATAGATACTTTATTTAAAAAGCATTCAATCGATTTATTTTCATAATTTTTTCATTTATACTACGGCTTGAATTTTCCTTTAATCATAAGAAACAATTTGAGAGATTTCACTTCTAAGAGTATGACAACAAATAAACTGCATTCACTATTGGCAACAATTTTTGTATTCCTATCGGTGATGAAAGCCTTGTAATCTGGAATAAATCCCTCATCAATTTTATATCCATATGTAAGAACCGGACCATCGAAATGAATGTGACATTTATTGAAATGAATACAACCATTATTGGCAACAAAAAACAAATTTTCAGCCAATACTTCTAGAGGAGGATAATTGCGATAAATTTGAGCCAAACTATTAATCCTCATGTCTTTGGCAAACATTTTAGAATCTCCGCCGATATATACATCTCCTTTTTGATAGATATAAACATTTTTCTCAGTAAACATATGAACGATTGGTATCGAAATGGAATCAATGATTGAAAGCTCACTCGTACTGAATAAGTTCATTGATTTACTAAAATTCACTTTTAATCCAATGTTTCGCGCGTTTTCTACAATATCTCTTATGGGTTTTTCTCCTAATTCTTTGAGAGCACTTTTCATTTTTTGATCGTTTGTTTTAATTTTCATTAAGACGGGTCCGTCTTTCTCTTTACTAAGAAATGGTTTTGTCCAATGATTTACTTTGAAATCACAAAGATTTTTAAGTTTGAAACCCATTTCATCGAGTGCTTCAATTACGGAACTGTAGGAACTTTCCGCTGTTTTGCTATATTCATTGCTCAAGTTGTTTGCCATTATATTCTATTAGTCCAGAAATTTTCTTGAACTGTTTTTCTTCATCAAATTGAATTTGAAATTAACTAATAGGAGTCAGAAAATAAATATTTTTCAAGGCAACAATAATCAGAATTCAAACAATGATGAGAAGGGAGTAGAAATGGCTGGAAGAGTAAAGTTTTCAATTGTAAAAAATAGTATAATAGTTAAATAAAATATATTATTTTGATGAAGAGAGTGTAAGTTACTTTTGACTAGAATTGTATGAATACAGCCTGAACTAAATGTGATTCTATACAAAGAATAACTCATTACTTATCGGTAATGTTTTATTTGAAGCACACAAACACTCAAATAAGTAACACATTTTGGCACAAATAAAGTTATTTCATTACATTATTCGAAATAGAATGGGCGAAACAAGTGTGAGCCACACAGTCTCAAGTATTTTAACCTCAATTAGACTAAGATGTTATAGATTTTTATTGTTAGACAAATATAATCTTTTATTCAATTGTAATACAGAGGCCCTTGTAATGCAAATGTAATTTTGAGGCCCTGAAGAAAATCCAAGTATTGATCGAAAAGTTTGGTGTATATTTATTATTCTGAATAATCACTGATTTAGGAAGTTATGTTCAGACTTGGACCCAGACTTTTTACTTACAACCAATAGATTCCGATATAAATGATTGCATGAGTTGTCAATTGAAGACCCGTTTCCTTATTTATTTATTTATATTTTCTATTCTAAAAGAGTATTTTTATCTTCAAAATTTTTAATCATTCTTAAATTTTAGGTTAAATTAATTTAATTTTATTAGAACTCATGTGCAGTTAGTCTAAATCTGATTGACTTAAAAGCTTTACTTGTATTTCGAAACTTATGATAAAACCAATAAATAAAATAAATAATTATATACTATACCTGTCAAACCTGATTAGATATATAAATATCAGAAAACGGAAGACAAGTTGCATAAAATGATTGATCTCTAATGAATACATTTTAAAGCTCGTCTCAAGTAAAAAGTAGGTTATCCATCATTGAGTTCTCCCTTTAACTAATTTAACTTAATATTAAATAAATATTAAAACCGCTTATTATATAGAAAGACTGTTTGCTTCAACCATCAAAAGTCAATAAAGAACAGCCCAAATCACATATTAGTTCAATGAAAAACCTTAACCTTTAAACCTAGACTTCAGTATTCAATACTTTTTCAAGGATTTAAACTCATGAATTTTTGAACCTAAATTTTCAAATAATCAAATACAGAAAAGTTAATAAAAACTAGTTTTATAGAAAGCAAAAAATTTTTGCATTTTCAATATCTCAACAATACTGAAAAGTAGTAAAACATAAAACATTAATGTATGAAAAGGCATAAATGTGAACAATATAATTAATTTAGGATATAATGAATATAAATATAAATTTCTTTTGAATGTGTTAATGAATAAATTTAAAGACAATTTCTCGGCTTTCATCGAACAGAACAGATTCAGACACTTGTTCTTTGGGTACACATCCAAACAGTACTTCTAGTTTTTGATTCGGATAAACGGAAAAATCCTAAATCAAAGTGTCATAAGCGAAAGGAACAGATAAGCAAAATATTAAACTTTGAATACGAAAACTTTTCTAATTTTTACATTAAGGGAATTCCCCAAACATTTGTAAACTTATTATTACTTTTCAAACTTTATAACACGTCATATAAAATGTTAAAAACTCTGAACAATAACTTTAATATAAAAAAACAATTTGTTTTTCTATTATAAGGGCATTAATGATTTGGCTTTAACTGAGATCTCAAGTTATGTAAAATTAAGCCTAAAATTCATTCAGTGTTTTATGTGAAAACACATGTCATTAAAATTCAGCATTTTTTTAAAGTGATTCTAATATCAAAACAATATTCAAATAATAATTAAACTTAAATAAAAGTTAATAAGTGGTCAACAGTTGAGGGCATTCAAAGGGCTCTCAATTGAACATTCGGTTTAAACCTAAATCTATTCAGCGTTATTGCCCTTCTCTGGAGTCGTGAGTGGTCAAGAAGGAGCGGTTCCGCAAGTCTTCAGAGGATCGCATTAAACAAAAGTATAGTATTGTTAGAATGTTTTGATTTCGTTTCTTAAATAAAGTGCTCAATTAAATTAAATCATTTTTCTTTAAGCTCATTAATTAGTTTCATTGATAAAACTTTAAAATCTATATAAAATATAGCCCAAAAGCATAGAGAAAAAGAGTTCATAGTTTCAAATTAGAGAAAAAATAAGTTTTTAATGACTTACAATGCCTTTCCTTTCAACATAAGTATAATATTTTCCGGATGTGAAGATTCGGCGCCATTTGATAATGGATAATATCCATCGAAATTGAAGGGAATTATATAATTGCCGAACGAATAATATTGAGTGTCTCTCCAGTAAACATTATCATAGAGTCCATAGAGTTCAACAGTGCTATTATGAGAGAACCTGTAGAGCTCATTGCTTTCACCATAAGATACTGGAGGAATGAATCTCGAAACCAATGTTTTAACATTTTCATTCCATTCAAAAACGTTTGTGTGCGACACTGCCTCCCAAACCTCCTGCTCTTCTATTTCTTCGATATTGGCATCATTTCGAAATTTCAAAATTTTATTCTAAAATATTGTATAGAAGTATTGGTTTACTATAGGTTTAACAGACTTTTAATTTCTTTAAATAAAGTATTCAAAAAGTTTAAACTATTTTTTGATACTTTAGCGAATATATAAGTGATGTCATTTTGTTTGAAAGCACTGCTCATATTCTTGAGTGTATTGAACACTTTTGAGAATTCCTGGGCTGAATCCATATATTTGCATCCACTCTTACCATTATTACAATCCGGATCAAACTTATAGATATATTCATTAGAATCCTTTTGTAAATATATGTAATTAAGTTTTGTCACTGGTATGAACTTCACATTGACTGCTTCTCCAAGAGCTTTGAATTTGCTGCAGAACTGATAATTTCAAAGATAAAAAATTGGTGGAAACGAGTTGTCAATGATCTTAAAAGCTGTGAATATTATGTACAGATTAACATTCGACTTACATCACAACTGATCTCTTGATGATAATTCATAAAAATAATTGCAAGATAAATAGCACTTTAATCAAGAAATCAAACCAAATAAAAATTTTACAAAAATAGCAGACTTCGGATCTGAAAATTGAATTATTCCTTTTGTACAAACTGTTAACTCTCTTATAGTTTTTATTTAAATGACTTTCGTTATTATTGAACTCTCGTGTCCTTTATAGCAGGGGTTCTCAAATGGTGGGTCGCGACCCAAAAGTGGGTCGCGAAAAGATTTTATTTAACATTATGTTCTATGGAAAGAACCAATTTTTGGTCGCAAAAGCCTTATAAGGTGGGTCGCGACCAAAAAAGTTTGAGAACTACTGCTTTATAGGGTGTTCCAGAAGTCATGGGATAGTGAAAAATGTTTTTATTATTGTTGCGCGAGCTTTACCTTAATTACAAATAGAGTCAAGTTTTGAATTGAATTACGACTCAAAATGTTACCGCTCGGTCAGGACATACCTTTCAATTGTTTTGAGGCTTTGTTTTAAACTTTCAAAACTGAATGAAAGTTTGATTCTGATAAACGGAAAAATCTTATACAGGTATCTTTATCTTCATATCTTATATCTGTCATTGATTTAACACAAAACTAGCGATAAGTCTTTCTTCTTCATAGACTTAATTCAGTCAAAATTAATAGTTTTATCAGTTATTGATATTTTAATAGCTTTTAATAGGAGAACAAAGTTTAGGGCACAAAAATACGACTCTAATTAAGGAAAAACTTATGCTTTCAATGATCAAAAACATCAATGCATATAAAGTCACTATTTTGTATTTTGAAGAATGTGTAAGAACTCATTTATAGATAGTTAGCTCACTCTTCATAATGCATATAAAATAATTATTTGTTTGTGACTTTTTTTGCTTATCTTCTCATTTCTGGAGCAATTTATTTATAATCAACAAGACTTACACAACTTTACAGAACACGATACAGATTGTGATTGTTTTAACTGAGTTTTATTGAAAATTGAACCAAATAGTTAATGAACAACAGAAAAATAAACGCTCAATAATGTGATGAACATTATAATGCATGTATAGATAGGACATCGAACTACTGGTGGAAAAGCCTTATTCTCATATTCCGATGAAAGCGACTGTTGTATTAAATCTATAATAATTACTAAAATAAATTCCAGAAAAAGTCCAATAAAACGGTCCCATTTTATAACAGCAATTAAGTGAAGAAGTTTGCTCTCAATTTGTTTCGCACATCCTTTCGAATAAATAGTTTCTGCCGGACTTTTCCAATGAGTGTATATTTTAAGAGAATTATCGATATTGTAATAAATACAGGGCCGGTGTGTCGCAGGATTACAACAACTGAAAGGCACGTCATGTCCATAAAAGTGTCCATTTTTTATATAACCACTTTTTTCGTGACTCTTAATTCTATTCCAATACCATTGGAAATCCTCAACATTTCTAATTAAGGAAATGTCGAACCAATCTTTATAATCCTTAGATCCACAACATTTCAATTCAATTTGAATCGAATCCAATTCAGTTTTGAATTGTTTATCAGTCGTATATTTTCCGATTGCGTGCTTAAAACTTTGAGGTATACTTTCATTCAATTGATTTAAGCTGTTTTCGCACAAAATAGTGAACAAAACGCTTATACCAATTGCTATTAAAGTGGAATAGAAAAAGGTTTTAAACCATTTCGAGAGAATTATTAACTCTCTAATATTAGCCGCATCTCTGGTCTCATCTTCAGCCGCACGATAGGTATTGAAATGATGCCAAACAAATGCATGATATAATGCAATAGAAATACCATTGATTGCCACATACATTGGTATTTCGTGTATACTATAGTGTTCTTCTATTATTTTTATATAAGATTTTAGTTTGAAATACACAACAGAGGCGACGATTAACTCTCCGATTCCTATCAAACCTAATAATATCGATATCAATGATACGAAATATGAATATGCAATTCTGGCCCTCTTTAACATTGAAAACTCCCAATCAGTTCTGATCCACTCAGGATTTAATTTTCCTTTAATTTGTTTTCGATCATACATTGCTTCAAACTTGAAAATTAGCTTTCAATCAATATATTAATATTTTAGCAAAAATCAACTTTATATTTATATTAAACCTTAGTATTAATATCAAAACTTTATCTTTAGAATGATTTGAACCCAAAGCGATGTCTAACGTCTAAACTATTCTTATGCTTAAAACATTGTTGTCGAGTGCTTTCGAATTAGTCAAACCTCTCATGTATTCCTCCTTTCGCTCTCACAAATAGGTTGAGATTACATTAGGTAATAATGATTGAACTCTACCGCACGCTCACTCTTAAAAAAATATTGATTGCTATCTTATAATAAATAAGTAATAAAAAGTCAAAATTTATTTGAAACATATTCTGTTAAAAATATATTAATATAATTCGAGTAAATATTACTGATGTATCTCTTAATACAATTATTAATAGCATTTTCAAGGACTGAATTAATGAAGTTTTGGGCGTATTTCCGTTATTTCTTTTTAACTGCGCTTCAATTTTATAGGAGGTATCAAATAAAAGGTGCCACAAATACAATGAAAAATTCTAATTCTATGATAAAACTTCAAATATTTAGAAATATTAAAACTCTCTCAATTTCGTAACAAATCATTGAAAAATGTTTTATTAAAATATAATTTAAACAGTAAACAACTTTGCCATTTATCAAATTTTAAACTTTTCACTTAAATCTAAGATTCTTTGAACTAATTAAAAGTAATTTTCTATTGAATAAATTATAGCAAGATTTCAGATTTTATGATCAAACATATGAAGACAGATAGTAAAGAAGTCCTCTAATGAGTTTTCCCTAACATATGTATTATATTTTTTAGATTTATTCAATACCTTTATTCGAAGGACTTTAGTGAAGAAAAATGTTAGCGAATAGCGAACATAAAATGCATTAAATGTGTGTGAACTGCAGTCAAAACTTGACTTACAAATAAAGTCATGATTAAAGTTTGTTAATTAGCGCAAACTCTTTGATATAGCATAGAAAAGGGGATTATTGTTTATTACTATAAA
>JAQFXV010000414.1:0-23241 GCA_034694065.1 Camisia spinifer
TATGTAATTTTTTAAGTATAACCCGAATATGAAATCGCTTTTGCTCTATCTGGTATTGTTTTTGCTCTATCTGGTATCGTTTTTGCTCCAAGGGGCAATCATTGTTTGCAACCTTTTATTTCATATACATTAAGATATCTCTCTTTGAAGTTTAAAACAGTCTAAAATAAAATTAATTGAAGATCTCAAAAGTGCTCTGAAAAACGTCATTCATATGTAGAATAAAACTCAGTTTCCATAATCATTAAAATTTTAATTTACAGTAAATTAATTATTTAATTAAAAATTCAGAACTCACCCAAAACATCAAGATATCCGACTTGTGATATCATATCTGCAGCATTTATTTGGCACATATAATAGCCTTTATCAGACACTTGAACATTGTTAATATGCAAATACCATTGTCTATAATTATTATGGGAAACACGGAATCTGCTGTCATGGAGTAAACTCTGTGTATGGATTGTTAGTAATGTTGGTTCAGAGTCTTTATCCATTTTAAGCCACGCGACCTATTGATAGACCCATTAATTATTCAGAAAAATTCATTAATCAAAAGTTATTTAATTCGAAAATAGGCGAAACGGGATATAATCAAACGATTTATCATTAATTTGTTCTTCAGCTTAAAAATTCTCTTTTTATTTCGCAAGTTATCAAAGGATTAACTTTAATAATTGAAAAGACAAATGGTGTGAATCCTTATTGACTAATCCGTGTCATTAATTAAGCGCTGTTTCAGATAGAGTTTAAGAGGAACGGAATGAGGAAGAAATAGATCAATCGATAAAAAACTTTTTTATATTATGAGGAAAAGTGATCTTTAGAAACATTAGCGCTGAATAATAAGCAGAGAGAAAACTAATCAATAAATTCACTACTGTTTTAGCGCTTAACTTAATTGGAAACTAAATTTTTCGAAATATAAGAGTTCATAACTTGCGTAGAATTTTTTTAAGCCTAATTTCAAGAATATTTATTCATCTAATTTTGAATGAGATTTAGTTTAAATTATTGTAAAGTTTAATGAAAATGTAATTCTGTTTCATAGGATATATTTTAAAAAATGGAATTTTTTCAGTTTAATTAAATATGTTTTAGTTTTTCCGCAGTATAAGAGTTGATATCTTGCGTATAATTTCTTAAAGCCTAATTTGAAGAATACTTAATCATCTAATTTGTATGCTATTTAATTTAGATTATTGTAAAGTTTACTGTATTTCAATTTTGTCTCATGAGTTGTGTTTTAAAAATAGAATTTTTCCAATTTAATTGAATAGGATTAGTAAATACCTTAAAATTGCCTAAATTATTGACAGTACATTCTAACATAGTATTACGTCCTGTTGCTATTGACACGTTAGCCATTTCTTCCACAAAACTTGGAACAATAGTTTGTTCAGAATTTACTGTAAAAGATTAAATAATAATTAGTTAATAATATCGATTGTATAGTAATTAGTTTTTAGGCTTTGTTATACACATTTCAAATTGGAAACTATCGTTGTCATTCCAACTTTTATTGTTGGACATAAACAATATGCTGTTATAATTTGTTTTGTTTGCACTAAATGAATGGTTTAGAATTTTCTTTTTACTTTAAGATTAATGTTGTGTTTATAGACAGGTTTGTCCACTGCGGTCGCATTTGTTTTTTTGGTTGTAAAAAAATCCTGTACTTTATAAGATTTCACTATTTGAGAAGAATGATTGAAAAGTTCAAAAATCATTTATCAAATTGAATTATTTTTTCATAATAAACTTTGGAATTTGATTGATTTAAACGATTTTCAACTCAACTATTCAAACGTGATTTAATAAGTTTTGATTTTGATAAAAAAAACCTATTTTGAGTTTATAAAAATTAACTTTTTCTAGAATAAGTTGACTATTATTTTAGGAAAGCATCGAAACCCCCAATCAAATAATGAGCAGTTATTCATTTTTGGAAATTACATAAAATATAAATTTTGAATAGATTAATGTGAAAATAAAAATTCAAATCATTTACAAATGAAAACAACTGGAATCTGTTACTTCATATCAATTGAGTTTTTTCGGAATCTCAACAAAATTCATTTAGAACTCAACAAATTCTTATAACAAAACAGTCTGGAGTGATATATAGGTAATAATGATTAGGAAATCATTAAATATTAATGATGTGCAGTTTTTGTGAATTTGATCTTATTTAGAATTAATTTCGAAACATAAAAAAAGATATTTATAACAAAAACATTTAAAATCTGACAATTTTATGATCATTTGCTAAAACTTCTGATACGATTCTTTTTGAAATTAAAATTATTTAAGGCTTTTCTGAGATCATTAACTTATGTGTTATCAAAAAATTACTCTAATGATAATTTTGATAGAAAACACGCATAATATTAAGTAACAATCGGATAATTTGTCAAATTCAAAGTCTACTATCTTTATAACTCAGACATTTCTAGACTTAGATAAAAGAGCCATAAAATGATTAATCATTGTTATAAACCCACTGAATGAGAATATTAATAATTAAAAATAAATCTAAAAACTTGAAGTTTACTTCTTTTCAAAAGCGTTTGTAATTATTTTTATTTGTTTAACTTTAATCTTATTCTCCTTTTGAATCCCATCGAGAAATGTTCCTTAAAGTGAAGGAAACATATGGAGAGAAAATCTGCCAAAAATACGGCGTTTGTTCTCTTTAACATTTGATTCCTAACGGAATTCAGACAGCAATAAGATTCACAATAAGATTCATTTCAAGTTTAATTCTGGTCTAACAGTAATAAGCGAAAGAATGAACAATAAAGGGAATAAAATGTAAGACAAAAGCCTATCAGAAATCAGGATTACTGTTAAGAAAGAGAAATTTAGACGAGATTCTTGTCTACAAGAGAGAGATCTCAGAAAAAAAGTTTTAAACATCAGAGCATTTTTATAAGCTATGAAAAAACTTTTTCGTCCCTAAAGTTTATTATTTCCTTAATATTTAGTTTTCCGTTTGGTTATTATAGTTGAACATAAAGTTTTCATAAAATACTTTGCTCTTTGATTTTGGTTTAGTTTCAAAATCCATTCGGCATAAGCTTTGAATCGAAAGATTTGATGTCATATAAAACTGAAATAAAATTAATGATATATTTCTGAAAAATAAAATTTCAAAAAATCTCATCTCAATAACTCATTGGAATTCAAGTCAATGATAAATAATTAATTTGAAAGTCATGTTGAGCTCAAATATTTTTGTTATAAATAATAAAAATACATTTTCTATATAAGTAATAGAAAAAATGGAAGAGCTTTTCAATTCTAACTCCGATTCAAACTTCACGGAAAGCAAAAGTCATTTTGGTCTTAAAGTTTATGAAGCGAAAAGTGAAGCTCTAGAAACTCATTGAATGCCAATTTTTAATACATCCTCAATACATAATGATAATGATCTCTACTATAATAAATTTATATCACAAAACCATTAATGGTGTGAATCTTTTCAAGTCCCACAAAAGAGAGGAAAGTTTTACTTCTCTTTTGAGTCAAACTCATAGTTTTTATCTCTATTTTCTTTAATAAAAAGTCATGAATAGGAGGGAATTCCAAGATTTGATCTCTTTTTCTATCCAAAAGCAGATGTAATTAAAAGTGTTCAATAAATCGAAAAGTTATTAAATATAAAGTTTTGCACAAAAAACCTATTTTTAATTTTTATTAGTTTAGAATATTTTCAAGTATTATATTCTCCTAAACAAGTTTATTCTATTTATTTTTATAGTTCAAATGGGAAATCAATTGATTAATTAAATTAAAATTAATTTCATTATAACTTAATGAATTTTGAGTCCATAATCATATTTCTTATTTGAAAACTTGTAAACCAATTATCTATAATTCAATGAAAAGTTTCTTATTTCGAAGTTAATTATTGATACGAGTTTCAACATTTTAGTTTTTTTATTTAGATAGTTTTACAGTTTATTCTGTTTGAAAATACTATAATATTATTCAAATCTTAATGTTGAATAGATTTTATTAAACTATTATTATTTTGGCCAATATATTAATTATAATGTTTTAACCCAAAAAAAACTATTTTTAATTATTATTAATTTTAAAAAATTCAAGTTTTGAATTAATTCATAAAATTTATTCCACATAAGATATACTTAGATTTGATTTTGAATAATACTATTTAAACTGAATGAAAAAGTTAAAATGTTGCTAAACATCAGAATAAGAAACATTTAATTAAATTATAGTTAATTGGTTTACAAGTTTTCAGATAAGAAATGTAATTATTTTTTAATATGAAATCGAAATTCATTAAATATTAATGAAATTAATTTTAATTTAATTAATCAATTGAATTCCCATTTGAACTATAAAAATAAAAAGACTAAACTTATTGGGTAAGATATTTTAGCGTTAAATATAAATGCATTACAAAGAAAAAGTGAAGTCAATGTTAAAATAAATTCAATTTCACTCAACTCTTATTATTCCTACCGATTCCTTAACTCGACTATTGAGTGAAGAGTAGGATAACATTGAGTGAGTATAACATAGTTTATAAGGGAATAAGATATAAAGTGATGCGACTCTAAAGGAAGTGTTGCTGAATCAGGAAAAGACTCGAAGGCTTGCAATGAGAGCTTCACTTTTCACTATATATATCGCTCTTCAGCACTTGAATCGTAGGTATTTTGTATACTGAATCTCATGAATAATTAAAATCACTATAACATAGACTTAGCCTTACTTTTTATTTCTCTCTCTCTCTCTCTCCACTATTTTTACACTACTTGAGAATCGCTGACAAATCTTGATTTTTATTTTATTTTATTTTTTTCTCTTTCTCTATCTCTAACTTATCATTGAATGCCTTTAGGCTGAAAGGGATATATGTTTTTGAAATGTTTTTATTTATCTTTGAATTACTATAGGATTGTCTATCAATTATTCATTTTAGTCAAAACGCAATAAATTTCTATTAGATTTCAATTCATTTTAAGCAATGATTTTTTTCTAGATTAAAATAAATAAAATTTTTAATTAAATTCATGAATCATTGAATATTTTTTACTGTTGGAAAAATCAGTTTCTATCGAAACCCTGTTATAGAAGTAGAACTATGAATGTATTTGAGCTGAAAAGTGGTGACTCCGGAGTTACGTTTGGTATGCATTTGCCTATTATTGCGAGTCATTAAACAAAACGTATTTAAAATCAGAATTGAAGCATAAAATTAGTATTAATTTCTTTCCAAATACTGGCATAGGCTTAAAAACTAATTAATTTTCAATCTTTGAGCTAAAAAGTTATTTCCCATTAAACTAACTAAAAATATAATGATTTGTATCTGAATTTCAACTTAATATCCAAAAAAGTTTGAGCCAATTATTCTATAATTGAATTCTCAAATATTAAATTAAGCAAAAATTATTGTTCAACTGAAAAATATCTTTAATTATCCTCAGAATCATTTGAAAATTTTTTTTACTTCCTACCATTAAAACTAATTTATTTATATAATTAAAACTCTATGAAACTGAGTATAATAGCGAACACATTAAAGCGCTTTTATTTAAATCTATGCAAAAATACTTAGCACTCATATCAGAGTTAAATTCCAGCCTAATATCTGTCAATTCCTTCCCTTAAAACTATAGTATTATTCTTTAACTATTTTTTCCTATTCCTAGTCTTAAATTTTTTCCGATGTATAAAAAGAATTTTCAGTATAACGAGTATATCATTTGGAGAGCTTTAACGCTATACTCAATGATAAATAGATGCTTACATCGTATATAACTGTATAATATAATGCACATTATTTCCTAAAAAGATAGTTATTTTCGAAAATCACTTTTTAATAATGCCTTCAGATAATAGTGTTTTTCTTTGAGACAGAAATATATAGCAAAGTGAAAAATGCATAAGTTATGAATTCATTTTATTAATTGACTTATTTTATAATATGTACAAATTTTTTTTATTAAAATTGAAAAACATTTTCCCCAAACTTGAAAAGTATTATTTAAAAGTATAATCAATTGAAAATTTTATAACAATTAAGTAGATATCGATATTAGACAGTAATTTTTGAGTTGCATTTTTATTATGGTGAAAACCTGATGCAAAGCTAATATAGCAAATAGAAAACTGCATAAGTTATGGATTCATTATATTAATTGACTTATTCTTTGCCAAAATTTTTCGAATAAAATTGAAAAAAAATTTCCCAATCTTGAAAAGTATAATTTGAAAGTATAATCAATTAAAAATTCGATAAAAATTAAGAAGATATCGATATTTGAATGTAATTTTTTGAGCTTCATTTTTATGATGGTGAAAAAATGTGATGCGAAGTTTATCTAAAATTGACAACTTTAGCGTCACTAATGAAAAATGATTAGCTTATAATTGTAGATAAGAAAAAAAATATCTAACTTTAGTATATGACAGAAACTATGCAAAGTTTTTGATTAATTAGGGAAAAGTCTTATTGAAAAGACTTGAATGTGTTAAGAAAAGCATAAAAATTTATAAATCATATCCACTCAAAAAATTATGTCTTTAATCTAGTGCTTTCTTTTCTGTATAGCATTGAAGATAGCCCTTTTGCTCATATCCAATATTGATAATAGTTTTATGTACAGTATTTGATACAGACTTTACAGCTTTCCATTCAGTTGACACACAAAGAGAAATAGAGAAACACTTTGGATATAAGCTATTATTTAGAGAGAGGGAGAAAGTAGAATACAGTCAAAACATATATTATTGAATTAATCCTAGAAAAACATAAATGGTATAAATCGAAAAGAGAGTACAAGGAGTGGACCTATTGTTAAAATCTATTGGGTGTAGACATATATGACAAACAAATAATGAGAACGCGGGGAGAGATTTTTGATATTTATTCCGTATCCTAAAAAAACTGATAGCTCGCTATTTATACAAAGCGATTGATATACAATATTACGATATTAGGAAAATTTTGGGTCCGTGAAAGCGATTGTGATCTTAATGCGATTCAAGCTGTGATTGCGCTTACCATAGATTTATTTGTTCCTTCTTTGATATGTACAGTTAGTTTCATCATAACGTGCTATGCATTTTGTGTTATCTACTTTGCTAGTTTTTCGATACAAAAACGTTGATCAATGTAAACATATATGGAAAAAGTGATTTTTGATTATTTTATGATTGAAAAAATCTATGGTTTTATTTTTTATTAACTGAGAAATATGAATAAATCTAATTAAAGTTACTTTAGTTTGTAATCTTGAATGCATGGTTTCACGAAAATTTAGTTGGGTTATTTTTTGGTAGCAGTGTTATTGGTATAAAGCTTTCGAATAAATGTTATGGAAGAACGTCAATCTCGAAAGATTAATTGATGCGTAAGGAAGTGATAATAAAGACGAGACACTAAACTGACAAATAATTGATATCTCATTCATAGAGAGAATTGTTATTTCAAATTTCAAAAACTTTTAAAATAAAGGTTTTAAGCAAAACCTTCTTGTTTTTGTAACTCAAAATTCATGGCTTGAAAGGTTTTCATGCAATCATTGAAAACTTGATCGATTCATTTGGACACATTTCTCAATTTATTGCAAAACTATAACGAATATAATGTTATATATAATTATATCCCAACATAACATTCCCCACCCAGCTGTACAAAATATTGATGAGAGATAGAGAGGTCAAATATATCTTCAATAATGAGTTTTAGAGTCAGCTGTACTCTCCAGCCGGAAATTAATGCATTATTTAGCTTATTATTTGATGCGTATCACTGTTTTTGCATCTGTACTTATTATAATTTTTTCAACACAAAAGCCCGTTGATTTGATTTTCACCCCAACTATTATGACTAAATTCATACAAATTCAAGTTTCAAGCATTACCTAATTGTCTGAAAAGGGATAAGTCTAGCATAAGCTTTGGGGGAAATTTTTCATAAATTTAAATCTGAATTCAGCAAAATTTGAATAATAATTCATGGACTTCAAGCTATAGTTTAAATTTATTCACAAAATATTTTAATATTGAGCTAAAACTAGCGCTGTTTCGCTTTCATATAATATTTTCATTTCACTTGTCATTCAATTCAGACCTGAGTTCAGAGAATTGTTTTTTTGTTTCGAAATCTTTGACTTTTGCTTTCAGTATTTGAACCTAACTTTGATTTCGTCAAAAATTTCATAGATTTTGAAATTTATTTCGATTTCAATGTCTAAACATTAGATAAAAATTCACTTAATATGCATTTTTCACTCTAAACCTCTTATAAATAAAAATTGAATTAAAACTTATTGCCATTGATTTATATTTGAAAATAAAAGTTTTGAAGCCATAGAAATAAATTATGAATTATTATTACTTTTATATATAAAGTCTGTGCTGTTATTGACTTTCATAGACTTACAAACATCTTTTATGTAAATAAGTATGAGAAGTGGCGTAACTATAACTTTGATTTAAAGCTGAAAATAAGCTTTTGAGTTACGCTGCTTTCAAGTTAGTCTTTGTTTTTTATGAGAGTTTATACGTAAAAAACTTTACAAACGATAATAAGGCATTAGACATGAGTTTGATAAGCTGTATTTGGATTTATACGTTATTAGCTTTGAATTTTTTCACTATTCAAACTCAACAATAATAAGACTCATAACAAAGAGGGGAGAAATTAAGTATTTTTCAAATTCTCATTACTTTATGTCTATTAACTATTGAATAATACTAATAAAGAAGTCTCGGATGCAAAATCTTTTTCCGGATCTCATATTTATTAATGAAAATATGAATAAATTTTTCAGCTAATAACGAACTGAAGTTGATTTTCATGAGGTTTATATAAAAAGTTTCATGAATTTATATTTCAATCTCGAATAAAGGGAATCAATATCTCTTTCAACACATGAAAGTTTATTTTTTCAATCATATGAAGTTCAAAATCTCTCTTTTTGTTGGAAATTATTCTAGTGTTGAAATTGATAAACAATTCCCAATTCATAACAATTTCCTTTTTCTTATCCATTTTTTTAATATAAACTAAAAAACTAAACTTCATTAAAAAATGACAGTTAAAAAACTGAATTCATGTTCGGCTAAAGAATTAATCAAATATTTTATTTTTAAATTCAAATTTTTTTTCAAATGAATTTTAATCTAAATTCAAATTAATTCTCAAAAGATCAACAAAAACAAATTCAACATAAGTTATTACGCAGACGACAAATAACAACTCAAAATAATATGAAAGGATAAAAAAGCAAAAAATATGAGAGAAATAATGTGTTAGTTTTGTGAGAGGTCAGCAAAAAATAATATATAAAACTTATGGTTTTGTAGAAAAAAAGAGAGGAAAATATAAATAAAAATAACAATCGAAGAGAACAAAAGACGGGGAAAAACCGAATACACATTTCTATATAAAAGTGAAACAAAGTTAATGTGTGGTAAACTTTTTTTCAGATGCCTTTTTGTTATTGTGAGCTATGATTGTGTGTATTTTGTTATTGATGACAAGCGTAGGCTTGAAATGAAAAGAGAAAGTGAGAATTGTTCCCAAATGCAAAAAAAAATATTTTACGATATGAGATGCGAGACAAGGATTGAGATACGAACTTGAGTGTAACATAAACTATAAGCGCGGAATTTTTAGCGCGCGAAATTTCTACGCAGAACTTTCAGCGAAGGAACTTTCAGCGCTACAAACTTCCAGCGCGCGAAATTTTAGCGCAGTTAGGTTATTAGGTTATTAAGCCTAATTTTGGTAAAGCTAACAAGGGTGTTTTCAAAGGGTACTCTGATATCGTTTCAAATTTAATTTTGTTTCATTTTTGATATTATTGAAACTATAATTTTCGAACAAAATTTACAGTTCTCAGAAAAAATGTAAAACTTAATAACTGTTATAAATTTTTGAAAAATGACCAAAAATTAATGCAATTTATATTAATTTGTTTTTGATTCAAATTCTCAAAGAAATATTTATGGGTAAAACTTATCAGAATTTGATTATAAATGAAGAATTGCATATTGAATATTGCAGAATTTCTATGAAAATGAATGCCAAATTTTTGTGTCAAACTGTAAATTTTGTTTAAGTGTTATTCTACAATCAATATCAGAAGCGAATTTGAACGCAATGCGTTTGAATGAAATAAAATATGAGAATTACAGCTTCTTGAGCATAATTTTGGAAATTCAGTTAGAATGAGGTCAGGGGTCATTTGCATTTTTTGATTTATTTTTTGCAATGGTCATCTCAATATCTTCGAAACAAAATTAAATTTGAGACGATATCAGAGTACCCTCAAAAAACACTTCCCTTGTAAGTTGATTCAGGTTAAATTAGGTTAGTTTAGGTCGATTTTGGTTAAGTGAGGTTAGGTTAGGTTAAATAAATTTAATTTAGAAATGCGCTAAAAGTTCGTGCGCTGAAAATTCTGCGCTGAAAGTTCTTAGAACTGAATTTGAGAGAGAAATAAAGTGTGAATAGTGGAAAAACTCTTTTCTCAAATCTATGTATTGATAGGAAATGTCAGAAAAAATATTGTCTATCGAGGAATGTGGTAACAAAAATATTCTGACAACGGATAATATTTTTTTCCCTTTCATATAACTTATTCTTCTCCAAAGATTCTTATCAAAAATTGAAACCTAAGACAATATTGATTTATTGTGTATAGAATACAATCATTTCTTCAACTTTTTTTCAACTCAATAACTTTTGACTTTAGATTTCGAACAAATGTCAAAATCATTTTTCTAAAGACTTTCTATTAAATCAGAATTTTTCTCACTGAATTTTATTATTAAAAAAAATTTAAGGCAATTATTTAATGAAGAAAATCAATTGAGCTTTTTATCGAACAAGAAAAATGAGATATCATTAAAAGAAATCGTATTTATTTCATAAGACAATAAAAAATAAAACTATTTTTTCTGTAAAAAGATATGGTATCAGAAACTTTTGACCCAAACAAACGCCTTTCGCAATAAAAAAATTTATTTTTCGTTAAGCAATATTTCGCAATAGAAATTGTGAAATAGAAAGGTTTGACTTAATTAATTGAATCCTAACGTTATTAACAGATTATGAGCAAAACATTTATCAAACTATAAGAAAGATTAGAAAACTATCCATAATTTTTTTTCATTAAATAGAAACAGGAATTTTAATTAAAGGGCACGAATACTCATTCCCAGTATATTTAATTGAACATTGAATATGATATATAATTACATAGTTTTGCATAAATTCTTGCCAAGCGATTGAATGTAATGACAAATATCTTCCTAAAAAGGCTGACTTTGAAAAGCATGACTGGAATTATGAATGCTCGAAAAATTTTCCCTCAAACTAAATAACAGAATAATTAGAAAATATACTGCAATGAATACTCATTTTTTCAAAAACTATCGTTCGGTTTGCTTTCAAAATAATTCTTTTTTCCGAAAAATGAAATAAGAAAAAGTAAAATGTGAGAAATGAGAACTAAAAGCAGTAATAAAATAGAAATGAATGAAAAACAACTAATCATTTAAATGTAATTCACTCGAAAACTATCTCAGAATATATTTTGCCTATAAAAAGCTACAGTCTATTATTCTATTTTCTCCATAGAATAAAAGCTTAAATCAAAATGAGAGTCAATAATGAACATGAAAGGGGAAGTTCAATGCAATGTTTTCTTATCATTTGCAACTGTGATTAACATGTGCTTCAACTGAATTACAATTATTTTCTGTCCCTTTTATTTATCTCTCGAATACTGCTAAATTACAAAGAGGATCACTTCGTTATGTCGAAATTCAAAATGTCTAAATCCTGTTATAATACACTTCAATTTTGAGTGACTTTCCAAAAATTGTCTCTGTATTTTTTAACTTACATGCGCCTATAATTATCTGTACCAGTGTATGATTTTTACACAGTAAAAATAATATCATTATGAACTAATAAATCATTTAATTGATTATTCATTAAAGGGAATCATTCATATTTAAATTTATAATGAACGAACAAATCAATAAGAAACTTGAATGCATATCTGATTTTGGCAAAAAAAGTCACTAATGAAAATATTTGTATACATATTTTGAATAATGTGTTAAATCTGAGTGAGTAATAAGTTTCATGACTAATGGATTTCTATGCTTTTTTCTTATGTTGGTTAACACATTATTCAAAATACATATAAAAATATTTTCATTAGTGAATTTTTTGCCAAAATCTCAGATATAATCTCTTATCAGCAATGTTTCAAAAGTTATTCGTTATTCGCTAATTCTTAAAACATGTTTCTTATTTTTTAGGGATTGTTTTAGTTTTTGATTTCTTATGAATTGTTGAAATTGTATTGCTCCATTCTATTTCATTATTTTCGAAAATTATTCGATAAGTTTCAGTTTCTAACTATTTCTAAAAACTCTATGATCATTTTGACAAACAGAGTATTAGGGTAAAAACAGAGTTTGAACATTTTGAATTACGACATTCTGAAATGCGATATAACGAAGTGTAGCCTAAAAAAGACTCTCGGCTGAAAAAAGCATCTGTAAAAACATAGCTCCACTTCTTTTATGCGGTTATAATATAAGCCTTAAGGCTATTCATTCGCACACATATTCAGTTTATTATGAATGGCTTTTATTCCTTAATACAAACAATTCTTATTAAATTACTTTCTTTTTCTCTTCTTTTTTATGAATCATAAATTTTTAGGAGCTTTTTATTTACTTATTTCTGAACACAATTTTTCATTGATAGCAGTTTTTCTTCTTATTCATGCTCTCATTTCTAATTACTGTTGTAGGAAATGAATAATTTCTTAAGGATTCAGATCTTTCTTTGTATTTTTATTATATTCATTTCTTGAATATTAAATGAGCTTAACTTATGTTTGCTTGAATTGCATGCAAATTAAATTTATTTATTGCTTTAAGAGTTCGTAAAACTAATTGACTTAACTATTATTTTTGATTTTTGTTTTAATAGTTCTTTAAATATTTATAATATTCTGAGAGGGACTGCTTTACAGTGAAAATCGATTTCAACAGAATTTTAATATTTAATTGAAAGATCGATTAATTGAGTTTCGAAAAATTTGTGCTAATGACCGGACATTATGAATTATTAATTTTTGGGAAAATAATTATGAGCTTCATTATTGATAGGTGTTATTGAGAAATTTATTAGTTTTTCAGTCTGTATGAGATTAATGAGTGATATTTCAAAAATTTCAACCTTAATTTTACAAATAAAATTCATATTAACTAAAATTTATTGAATTCTCAATCACACATATTAATAATATAGCTTAATTAGATTTTCAAAAATTAATAATTCATACGCATTTGGTCATTAGTACTAATTTTTGATATTTTTCGAAAAACAATTAATATATTTTTCTGTTCAGTATTTAAATTCAATTGAAATCGATTTTCATTATAAAGCATCCCTTCTGAGAAACTTTTTAATCTCGAATTTGTAGAATTCAATCATAGTTTAAAATTATTTGAAAAAATTGAAAATAGTTTTTTAGTGTAATTAGAGAGAATTTACAAACTCAAAAGTTATTAAACAATTCAATTCTTTGCGAAATTCAGGCAAAAAACTTTCATAAAATATATACGGTTTCATTTCCATCAAAAATTCATTGAGAATGACATTTTCATTAAAAATTAATTGGAAATGACTTTTCCATTGAAAACAATTAGTTTTGAGAATAGAAACCTATTAAGTATTAATCAAATCGAAGTCTCATCAGTGAACTGATTGTCTGAACAGAATATAAACGCGTCTCTCAGTAATGAGAAGACAGTTCTGCTTAATTATACTAATTTACAGCATAGCAGTTATGTCCGCTTCAGTGCTATAGAAATGAGTATAAATAACAACACAAAACAATCAGAAGGTCTCATATCGTAAATTGTTTCGGATTTCCAATAAATAAAAATTTATCTTTTCCCCTAACATTACCAAAGGAATAAAATAACGAAATTCCAAATAAAAGAAACGATAAGTGAGATAAAGAAAATCAAATTTAGGGGAAAAATCAATATCACATTCGGTGTGATTCGATATGAATAGAAATTCGATAATTCTGTAACTTTTATCAAGCTCTTCGAGAGTAGATAAGAAATGGGGGGGGGGGGTTAGGAGGGTTAAGACACTACCTTCAATGCTCAAAAACCGGACCATTCAAACTTTCTGAAAAATACTTTCGTTTTCAGAACAATTTTAATTCAAAAGAATTTAAAAATTTAAGAGTTTTCGATATGATAAAAATTTACAAATCAACATTTATTAAAGAAATATTTTAAAACTTTTAACTTTCAAAATAACTTGTTTATGAGATTCTTTTCAATTCACAAAATTGTAAAAATTTAAAGACTAATTGAATAACTTCATTAATTCTTTTAAAAATTGAAAACAAAATATTTGGGGCAATTTGAGAAAATCTCCTTATCAAATCCCTGAGTTTTGACCTACTTTGATTCTTACCAAGTAGATTTTACCTTCCAATACTTTTTTATCTATGAATAAATCTATAACTTCAATTCTTCGAGAATATATTCATAATTCATTTTTAATAAGCATAACTTTAATTTGAATAAGTTATCTAAATGTGATTTAAATAATTTACCGAAAAAAGATAAATAAACCCCCATTTAGTGATAAACTGAACTCTTTCTATAACTTAAACAGCATATTATATAACTTTCACAATAGATAAAGTCTTCAACGATTGAATGAAATATCAAACACGTACTAATGTATCATTAGTTTTATTCGGTGTGAATCTCAAGTTAAGCCTTTGATAAAATGAGTTTTTCCATTCACATGCATTTACCCGACTCAGCATTCAATGTCATTTAAGAATAAATGCAATGATTTATTCAAAAATTCAAATGCAAATTTACTAGAACTCAATTCGAAGTTTAACATAACTATTAGGAATAGATTAATTTAAAGTCTTTTTCAAAATGAGTCGATTCAACAAAAAGTTGTTTCGATAAATTCTCAGTTTATTATAACAAAAGACAGCAATTTTATCGTGAATTTAGAGATAAATTTTATGAGTCCTTACTTATAAAGGTTAATAAAGAGCATATTCAACACTGAAATATCCTTTTAATCTTAATCATAACGATATAGACTTGACTTTATAGGAAAATCACATCAAATATTATGTTAAACCTGTTTATCTATTGAGTGTACGACACATATAATAACACGAGAAAAATCCTAAATACAAAACGAACAGAAGAGTAGATAGATTTAACTTCTCTGACTCAAGAGCCCTAAAACAGCTTTATTGATAGTTTATCTAATGTTGGAAACCGCAAAACTTTTGCTCATCCTTTTCGATGATCGCCACAAATACACAAAAAAGGAAAGGAGAGGAAAAAATAAAAAAGAGTAAGTCTTAGAGAGTGTAGGAGAGAGAAAAAGAGAGCTGAGAGAGACCGCATCCAAGAGCGCAAATCCATAACTATCAAGCTGTGCATTGCTTGCGATGCGCTTCGGATTAATTTGTTGGCCGAATGTCTCGCACTTTCTGATACATATTTCCCACTGGATTTCAACAGCAAATGCTTTTTCCGTTCTCTTTTCTCAGAGAAAGCAAAAAATTGTATATTTCTATAGAACAGTATTAAGACTGCTTTTCGGTTTTGGGCGCAATATTTATCATTAACTTTTTTAGGAAGGGTAGAAACAAATTCAATCGTGCATCACGTTCGAGGTAATGGCAATTTATCTTTAAGAGTTTGTTGAGAGATAAAGAAATTCATGTGAATTGAGTGAGAGTTTAAGTTGGGAAAAATAATTTTATTTTATTTCTATGTTTATCGCAAAAAAGTTACTGATGAAAAAATATTTTATGTATTTTAAAGAGTAGGTTAACTCGAATCAAAGGAAAGCATGAATGATAGGTTAAACTTAAATATGAGTTATAATAAAACACTTTATTTTCAAATAATTTTTTTAACGATCAGTTAAAGGCATAAATCAGAAAATTATTTCATTATGTTTTTGCTTATTAACAGATAAATGAAATATTTTAGGTGCAAATCTATTGAACTTTAAGATCAACATTTAATTTTTCCAAAAGTTTCATGAATAATGGAGTTTCACGCTTTACAATAAATGTGAGTTAACTCATTTTTCAATTAAATTCCATTTTGCCCAATCTTTTAGCTTAATAAAGTTTTGTTTACATATTTTTTGTCAAAATTCGTTTTTTCCTTCATTTCAAACCATTAGTGTTTTGAATATTTCTTTCTTTTTTTCTAAATTGAATTTTGTTCTCTATTTTGAGATTCAAGTCATAAAAATTTAATGACGTCTCTTCTGTAAAATAAATCAAGAAGTTTTCAAAGCTTATAGTCAATACATTTTTGCACAAAAAATTCGAACTTGAGATAGATTATGAAAAAATTTCATATTCAAGTATTCATAGAAATCATACATTATTAGATCGAGAAAAACTTTTAAAATTTTAATTTTGTTCAACACATTGTTAGGCAATAGCTATAATGGAAAGAAAATTCGTCTAAATAGGAGAGTATTAAAAGAAATTTTTATAAAAGCATATTTTTGCTGCTATTCCTGGTCACGAAGCACTCAAATTGAGAGCATTGTCTCTTCAATGGCAGAAGAGATCTCAGGAGAAATTGGGCTTCTTTTGCGCCTTAAGAAAATCCATCATTAAAGTCACGTTTTACACATTGATATAACTTAATAATATTTAATAATGCTATAAGAGAATGGAATAGGAAGAGAAGTAGGGGTGGAATATAGGAAGGGAGAGATAGAGCGCGCACTTCATAGCACGTGAATTCTATTAATTCGGTCAAAACCTTACTCTTAGACTACATAATGACAGCTTCAATATGTTTAGATATTCAACTGGCGTGGGATTTAAGCCAAAGTGCTTTTTTGACAAATTAATGATTTAGTCACTCAATGTTTTTTGGCTTTTTTCGATAGCTTTCATTCCTGTTTTTGGTTATGTTTTTCATTCAAACAATTTTTAAGTTTGATTTCGCTCTAATGTAGAGTTTTTCAGAAAAAGTCCTAATATTTACTGACAGTTTTCTGACTCATGACAATATTTTTTATGTTATTTTATTTTTTACTTAGAATTTGATTTCTTTCTGTCAGTTTTTTTGTACTGTAAAAGAACTTATTTTTAAATTCAAATGAATTTTTATAACTAATTCATACAAAAATCCAATATTTGATTTATTGAAAACAAAACTCCTGGAAAAGGTGTCCGGTATTTGACACCAAAAAAATAATTCTCAACTAATATTAAATCTAAATTAAGAAATATTTCTACTTTCATATCAAAGTTAGAATTTACACAACGAAAAAATTTAAATCAATTGAAAAAACATTTTGTTCAGTTTTGAATTCAACTGACTTAAAAACAAAACATCACTTACGATGCAATACATGTTTGTATTGCAGTTGAGTTTCATTACAGTCGTTGAGTTGAATACAAACTTAATAGCACTTTAAAAATTTTAAAATAATTCTTAAATTGCACTTAAGTTATGAATATAGGACATAAAGCCTAATGAATTTTAGTATTAAAAACAAAAATTTAGGAAATGATCAAAATCTACCCTAATTGCTGTCCTGTTGTGATAAATGCTTTTATTTTGAAAGATAAGCTCAAACTTTAATAATTAATTAGAGTTTTTGACATATTTTTAGGCTTGAATAACATAAATAAAATCATAATCTCCCGAATGATAAGCAGCTATAATATAAGCCTTTATTTTGAACTTGAATTGCTTTTTGAAAAATGAACCAAAATTCCAATTTTGGCTCCAATTAAATAATGAATGAGAAAACCGGATATTTTTCAGTTAATTAAGAAAACAATAAATAATATTTGAAAATAAGAGGAAAAAACACATACATTTGGATATCTATATAGAAAACAGTGATTTATTGTTGGAAAAAAAGTAAGACTAAAAAAGCAAAGCTTTTGTTTAACAAATCACTCAAATATATAAAGCTATAAATAATAAGAGCAAAGTTCGTAACCAACGATTTAATAGACTATTATGTCATTTAATTAGTTCATTAGAAAGAGTATGTCAAAAATCAATTTACTAGACGTGTAACAACTCTTTTCTCAAATGAAAACAACTCGTATGTCAACTAAATAGGAAACAGAAATAAAAAATAGTATTTTTTCATATGTCATAATTTGAGACAAAATCGTATATATTCTTATAGCTAATCGTGTCATAAAAACAGTTGTAATAGCCTTTCATTCAATTTCTTTGCCATTCTTAGACTCGTTTACAGAATAAGCAGTGTTTATAAGAATTTTCTTCCTATGCTCTTATGCTCTCTCTATCATAACCCCAGAATTAACTTAGTTTTAATGCTTCTATATATAAGTCAGTGACCATTCCTGTGATACATCATGTGAAAATCATGTCCACCACTCCATCACTCTCTAGAAGTGTTAATGCATCAAAAACTATTTCTTTGCATCAAAACACATACACTTTTCGATTCATTCTATTAGAGACTTCACTTTTTCGGGATTATAGCTTTTCAGGAATGACCGAAAACTATTCAGGTAATTATCAAAGAATATCGTCCGAGGGTTTCACATTCAACTTTAAATAATGTTTCATAAAATCCTACATTTTTTAAATTTTTTGTTCATCCTCTTGGAGTGACTAAAAATCTTATTTTTTAGATTTTTTTTTTGTATTTTACGGAAATAATTGGATTTTTATGCAGCAAAAATCGGTTTATCTGTAATCTGACAAATGCCAACTTTTAAAAAATTTTAACATGAAAAATTCAGAAATTATTTTTCAGAATATTTATTTCAAGCGATCAGTGGTTCAAACAATGCTTATTCAATCAATTAGTTGTCCTTTAAAACAGTTTCAAAAATTTACTATTTTTGAGTTATTAAAAAAGAGAGTCCTTAAAAGTTGAAAAATAGCTTCATTAATATTTAAGAAAAATTTGGGATATGTTAAAAACTATTATTTGGGATCTCAAATTAAATGATGACAGTTTTGACGCCGAAATAGTTTAAGCTCTACTTATATATAACTTTTCTCTCACCCATACATATCTGAGTTCTTAGTTGAGTCACTACTAGTCTTTCGGATCGCTAACTATTGAGGTCTATTCACTCGGTTTGCACTACTTGTCATTAATGCTTTGGGAGAAAAACAAAAACATTCACTAAAAACCAAAACTGACTACTAAAGTATTACAGATCACCTATTCTTTAACCTACAATAATATATCAAAGCTGAAAAAGCATTTATTTAACTAAACGAAAATATTCAACTTTTACTGCTGTCTATCAATGTCTCAAACCATGAATTCAAGAATCACTTCAAAACTTAGGCAAAAAAACTTCCGGAAAATGGAAAAAGAAATACTTTAAACTGAATTCATATAAGACTTAAATTTTATTCGAAATCTTCTCTGAATGAGAATTCATTTCGTGATATTTTGAATAGTTTTTCTCATTTTATTCTTTTAATTGAATTCATAGAATATTCTTCGAATGACTAAAAATTATTTTTCCATCAAAAATAAGTTTATGTTTTGCAAGAAAGAAAAAATGTGATTTATAGTAATTTTAGAAAAAACAAAAAAGTTTTAAGTTCTTAAGTGTTTTCAGCCTTCTTTCGCTCAAATTAAAAGAGTATTAAATAGTCTGAAAATTTCAAAATTCAGTAATAATTCATTAATAAGATAATAGTGAAGATAAATTTGACTAAAATTAGTTAAAATTGATTTTGACAAAAAACTCAAACTATAATACATGGCATACGAAAAATAATTTACATAACTATCAATTAAATGCATACTTTCTGGCGCAACACCAGAACCACCAAAACATAGGCATTACATAGATTAACATTAATGACTCATTACTAATGCGCGCAATTATTCAAAACTATTTTTAACAATAATTCACTGCTATTATAACACTATTTATCTCACCATAAAATACAACTGTGTCAGACGATTATTGGATGCGCCAAACCGTGCAATTGATTAGGTTTTTAATTATTTTATTGCACTTTATTTTTATACTCAATCCAGTATTACATAGAAAATAGATTTTGCTGTTAAATAATTATAAACATGTTTATTATCTTTGAATAGCGTAAATATTTTTGGAAATTTTAACTCTATTTTTGAATTTCTCAATTGGGTTATTGTTTAAAAGAAAGAATTGCATTAACTTTAATCAATTACATCTCAATTTGTCATATTTTTACAGCTTTTAAATGCTTTTAATCCATTTGAAACGAAAATTTCTGTTTATAAATCGGGGTTTAAAAAAGATTTAAGCTTTTTATCTTTGAGTTGTGAAAAATACTCAAACTGGCATTTGTTTGAAATGATTGCAGATTTTTTTATTTCACTTTTATAAAGAGAATATAAACGTATGAAATAGTAATAGGAAGTTATAAATTGACAAAAGTTTTGTTGAAAGAAAATCAAATTTTCAAAAGTTACAAAAATATAGACTGAAGTTTAAATCGAATTTCATATCCGTTTCTTTAAAATCAAAATTTTAATTCCAATTCTTGCTTGAAAATTCGATTTTGAATAAATAGGTGAATAGTTTATTGAATTCGAAAGTAATCAATCAATTAAACTGAAATACATTCGAAATTACATATTCGAAAATGAGAGTATTTTTCTATTTTATAAATGAATTAAATCTGATATAGTTTCTGAAAATGCCTGATTTATAAATCTGTTAAATTTGAAAATCCGATGATTATTAAATAGGCATAAATACTACTGATATAAGTTTTTTCGTAATTCAAGAAATTCATTACTGAATACAGAATAGATTTCTGCCAGAAATAAAATGTCAGAAAAATAAAATCTCGAAAGTTTTCATGCATTAAACAGAATAATTTGATCAAATTATTTCGCTCGTAAATAATTGAAACCTAGAATTTGAGATCTGTTTTATAATCAAATTAGAGATTAAAATAAAAGTCTAATTTCGTGAGACAGATGTCTATTAATTGTGTTAATTCAGTATAACTTTTGAGTAGAAAATTACAAAACTTTACTGACTGTGATAGGAATGTAAATGCATTAAAAATATAAATTTCTTACTTAAATTAAGTTTATCTTAAATATAACTTTAAAGTATAAAACTTTTTGAATACCATCTAATGAAATCTATAACAAAATTCAATTTTATCTAATATTAGATCCAAAACAGCCTTAAGAGAAGTTCAACTTAAAAATAGCATTAAATTGAAATTACACTCAACTGAACACTATTTGTAGGGCTTGAGAAAAAACAGGATCAATAAAAAATATATATTGTTCAACATTGAGTTAATTTATTTTCTTCTTTATCACTTCTCTGTTCGACAACTCTTTACAAGTTAGAAAACAAGAGGGAAAAAATTTATTTCTGGCGCAAAAATCTATTATTATGAGTACAGTATTGTTGAAAAACATCGATTGATAGATAGAAAACTTTGTTGTCCTCTATTTTCTCATCAGTTCTGGATCTGAAACACGAGATTAAGCCTGAATTTGGTTGAGAGAAAAAAGAAGGACCGCTACTATTATTCCTGTTTGTCTCATAAGTGGTTTCTTACTATTTACTAAATACTTCTTTTTTCCTCTTATAGTCTGTATAGACATAGATTTTGATGAGAAAATTGAAAAACTTTTTTCTTACTTATTTCTATTGAGAGAGAAAAAACTTTTCCTTTAATTCACAACATATTAGTTGTTAATCCTTTATATGAATGTATTTTTGTGTATTCATATAAGTTGTTATCTGATTAAGACATTATTTTTTGTACTTGTTATACATGATTATATACTAAAACAATATAGAATTTGATTAATTTTTTCGCTGCAATGAATGACTATAATTGATGAGCAGTTTATTGTTCAAGTTTTTTGAATAGAATCCAAATCAATAAATTTCAAGTCATTTACAGGAAAAAGGGTTTCACTGGATTCAATAGGATTTTGTAATAAATGGAAAGCAAATTAATAATAATTTCATGGATTCTAATCTTTTTTTAAACCTTTGTATTCAAATATTGTATGAACTGATAGTATTCATATTCCGTATTTTCTATGCATTCCGCATACATATGAATGTTATTAACTATTCAAATGACTTGTAAATAATTTCATTGAATTTGAAAATTCAACAAAACAGATAAATAATTTTGTTAGAATAAAAATATTTTTCCAATGTATAAAATCTCAAAAACATTATAAGTATTCAAAAATTATAAAAAATAATTACAATATTAGTGAAATATTTAAAAAGACAAATAATTAAAAATAATTTAGAATTAAGAAAATTAAGAGAGAAAAGAAAGTCAATGAACTCTCAGACTTGTTGACCATATTTTTGAAATTTTATGCGAAATTTCAAAACTATTGAAGAAATAAATTTCAATTTCTAGTTGAATAAATATTTCAATTGATGAATACGAATGCAAAATAAATATTAATTTATAATAATATATGACCTAAAAATTGAGAGAATAAAAGGCTTGAGTTTTGCTGAATAAATGAACTCATAGTAAAACTTTTACCAAAAAGGGAGAAAAAGACATAAAAATTCAATAAAAAAATCATTTTTCTGACTGAAAGTTCTAAAGCAGAGCACTCCTAATGGAAAATTGATTAAGAAAAGAGAAAAAAAGAAATTTAAAAGTTATTGACGATATTTTAATAAAGACTTTAATATTAGTTTAAGTCAACCAGAATCAAAAGTAAAGAATTTTTTGACCCGGTCTTGCACTGAAAGGGTTCAGTTTCAATTCAGATGGGGTCGAAACTCATTGAAAATAAACAGTTTTGCCGTACAATCTTTTGCTTTTAAAAATCGATTTTCACTTCAATTATCAAATATAATAGTTTAATTTTTAAAGAATTTTCATGTTCTGCTTTGTCTGCATTAGAGGCGAGCATCGGGCTCAGATGAGCCCGCCCAGCCCACTCGAGCCCGAAACGATTGGAAGTCAGCCCGCCTGAAAAATTTAAGTGAAAAATTTAAACTAATTTTTTTGAAGAAATCTTCATTATCAACATTTTATTCATTGTTTTGCACTAGATTTATATATTGGTTTTAATTGTCATTTGATTCTCCATTATTTTCAGACATTATCAAAATGAAAATTATTTGATCTAATAGAAATTATTGATTA